>WYDI02030627.1:0-63845 GCA_009867235.2 Psittacus erithacus
GGAGGACAGGTTGTGGGGGGAAAACAAGCAGGCTACATGCTTTGTCTAATTTACGACTAAGCTTAAACCACAACAACGACAAAAAAAAACCCTCCAAAACCAAAATCAACAACAACAACAAAATAATCCCAAAATGCTAGCAACTTAAAATATACTATGAATTTGTATTTCTATGTACGCATAATATGGCAAAGTACTTCTCTCAATCAGAAAACCAAATTTAAACAGGCCTAAGTTTTGGGAAAATGCTTCTATCACATAATAATAGAAGTGGGTAGCTTCTGCCTAAATGAAAATATTTTTCAAAGCTATAAACATTTTTAGAAATGAAAATGAGAGTGAGAATTGAATCCCCCTTCACTTTACGTATTGCTCCACACGCCGTCTCTAACTAAGCACGCATATTCAAAGGCAGATTTTCAAAAAAGCTAATAAACAAGAAGAAACTCAGCACAGATAACTGGAGTTGGAAACAGACAAATTTACGCTTCAATGCCTAGTGAACAGAAAACAACAGATTTCTGAGCGCTGGATGATGATCACATCTGAAAATCTGGCTTAAATAAATATTTGAGAGAAAGAAGTAAGAAGGCCAAGATACCTCTGTTTTGATCAAGCCAGGTTTTGAAGCCCAAATTTAAAAGAAGAAAGGAAAAAGACAGCTTTGATTATTACACAGGGATGTTGAAGTAGTGCAGACAGTTACTAGGAAATCTTATGCCACGTATTAATACTAGAGCCGTGTTTTGGCTTTATGTACCCAAAAGCACAAATTTATCTACTTTTAAATATTTTATCAAAGGAACAATTTACATCTCCAAACATAACACTGTCATAATTTTAGACACTGTATACCTGAGAAAAAGTGGAATATTTTGTATACAATGTGTGTTGGCTTTCATCCTTAACCATTCAACTATTATTGCCATTTCTAGAGTTCAAGAAAGCACATTATCTGTGATATTTCTTCAAGTAGCTTTCATTCTTGTAAGAACAACAGAAAACACCCTCCCCCCTTCCCGGATGTAAACAAACCCTAGAAATACCATTTGCACCCCGTCTGGAGTTTATGCAACAGAAGAAAAAAGGCTTTTCACTTGATCAGATATACACCTTCACTTGAAGGTGTAGTCACTTATTTAGCAATTTTAATTACAAAATACAGGACAGTTTACAGAATGCTACGGACACAAATTCGAGTTCAGTGCAGCATACGATCTTTTGGTGTCTGAGCGCCCTCTGCATCTTTTGAGGTGCATATTACTTTAAATTTCTGCTTTAAACATACTCCAAACTGCTTTTTTACTTCTTGCCAGCCACTCCCAGACACAATTTTTCTTCCTGACTTTTGAGAAGTAATGGAAAGCACAGAATGCATCTGCTTGCTTTACCTGGGAATGAGAGGTCACTGCACAGGGCAAGTGAATGGAAGGGTGAGTTTTTCTTCTCTCCTTAGCCCTTCTATAAGAGCCATGTCTATAAAGTGACCTGGTGGGGGGTTGTGATACTATTATACGGCAGTGGCTGAACTTAACCCACAAACTCTCACATTGAACAGCCAAGCCCAGAACTGAGCAGGACAGAGGCACAGGAGAGCCTGAGCTTTCACCTGAGCACACGAGCAGAAGGTATCTGCAGTCAAGTTGCTGGCTGTTTTTATCTCCTGGGTCCTGTTTCAAATCAAGTTGTGTGAAATAACAACTACTAGCGAGTATGAGCTGGACAGTTTGGCAATTTTATTTTTTCTAAGAAAATCATCTGTGTTGGATAATTCTCTATATTAGAAATGGCTAGAGAAGCAGAAAAGTACATGCAATATGCATTGATTGCAAAATATTTCAGCAGTCAGCGAACTGTTAACACCAGAATTGTTGGAGGGGTTTGCGTTATTTGAATAGCTCTACTCCAGGCCTACTTTTACTAAACAATATTGCAGCAACTGCAGTTTTAGAAACAGTGACACACAGACAGGAATGAAAGGACATGCTAAATCCAACAGGAACAGGTTCGGTTGTTCTTAACCTGGTTTTAGCTAGCCTTAAAGAGCCACTGATAGCGTGAGGCTTTGAGCATGCAGGGATTCACCAAAGTTTAAGGAAGAAGACATATGAGGGTATGTGATCACAGATAAACAGGGTTGCTTACTGTCGACAGTACAACAAAATGGACAGCTGGGATGATGTTGATCTATGTCTCAGGCAATTTTACTTTACATCAATTTATAACTACATTATTTATTCCAGGATGTGCAGCCTCCAGTTCGAGAGACTGAGGAAATGAAACGGTTACTCTGAGCTGCTTAGGATGACACACCAATTCTTTCTACTCTGAGATACATCCATAATATGTGTGTGTGTATATATATATTATTTTTTATATATATATATATATATACACACTGACATATCCTCCACAACCATCATCTCTGGAACAGAGCTTCAAAAAATATGTTATGCAGTGGTTTTGTGAAACCATCATAAGCTGAATTTGAAAATCTCTAAAAGACGTGTCACAGCAGTTGTGATATAAGAAGCTTCTCAGCTTCAGAAGGAAATCTCTGATAAAAATGAGAATGTGTCCACTCCAATGCCTTACCTGCTACATCATTTACTGAGTCTGTAGTGGAAGACCCAGGTCCAGCTGCGTGCCCTGCTGACTATGGGAGGGGAGCATGGAACTCAGTTACCCACAGTCATATAGAATAGTGCTTGCTTAGAAAAAAGAATGACAAATGGACATTTTGATAACCAACAGTCCTACTGCTCCTTTTGCAGTCACCCAAAGCTCTCTTTCCCTTTGAATCAACCTGATTTCTGCATTTCTTATCGATCTTATAAGCCAAGATATGGTAAAGATTCACTCTTTCCTGGAGCATATGCTGTCAATCATCTGGCCTACTGACTCTGCAGACCATAATCCACTTATTGCAAGGAGATCCTAGCACCATCATCAACTGAAGAACATAACGTTCCATTTTGTTTCACTGACTCCTTGGAAAATGAGAATCCTTTGGGTATACCTTGCCATACTCCTCACAATATAACATTTATACAAAGTTAAAAGGTGACTAGAGAACTGTGTGAAAAAAAAAAACCAAAATGCATGAGAGGAGATATTTATTATTATTATTCAAGTATTTGCAGCTACAATATGAAAAGTAATTGCAGTAGTAGATCAGGTGCACAACAGAAATCTTTCCCAGCTGTTTGCACTTCCAGATTGGTTGCTTTCGAGCTCTCCTTCACCAGCAAAGTCTGGTGCTCTGCAGCTGTTCAGCTGCTAATGTATCTGGGTCACGGTTCTTCTAAGTAAAACTGAGCAGGTTTTGGATTCAGATCAAGTTCTGTTGCAAACTGGGGCACACACGTGGAAAGGGGGACCAGCTGGAGCAACCACAATTGAAACTGAGCTACTTAAACCAGTTAAAGGCATGATTCTGCTATGTTCTACTGGACAAAGCACCTCAGTTCCTTCTGTCTTCCTTCCCTCCTATACTATATCTCTCTTTGATGTGGTGGGCCTCATTTTGAACCTCATTATAAGGTCTTTGAAGCAAGAACCATGTTTTCCTATAAGTTCATAAAGCACATAATACAGCTGAACTTGCAGGGATGTTTCCAATAACAGTTCAGTCATTTAGATAATATTCTTCCAAAATGACTGTGATGCCAGCCATGTGTTGAGCAATGCTCTCTCTACCAGTAAATAAGGAACCCAGAGGTTGCATGAAGTCAACTTCCCAGAAAGCCCACAACAATCAAATTTGGTTTGTTGGCTCTGAGGAGGCAAAGATCTGACATCTGCACTATTAATATTGAAAAAAGCCTCCTCCTGTTTTATCTTGGAATGCCTGTGGTCCACTTATGTTGCCATATATCAAAAGGGCAATAAACAGCAAAGCCTAGTGATTTTACTACTGCAGTATGTTATGTTGGGAGTTAACAAATAGGTAATAAGATAGGTTTCCAGTTGTAGTTTTTGGGTACTGTTACACACAACTCAGAGCAATGGTGACCCAAGAAACATTACTAAACACATTTGCACTTTTTATTGTTGTGCTTACATGGAGATTTATGTAGGGTTTTTACAAACCTAAAATGGTTGTGATAATTTATGACCACAAGATATTGCTTATAGAACAATTTTGAAACTCCTAGGTACAGACTGCCAAAAACTATAAAATGTAGTTCTGAAACCTTGAAGAAAAGAGCAAAGGCTATTCAGTTTGTGCGTTAAACCACATCTGTGTGCTACATACAGTAGAGTACTTTAATGCTAAACAATTCCAAGATGAACAACCTTTAAAAGAAAAAAGGTAAAAAAGAAAGAGAAAATACCCCTTTCCAAACTTCTGTGTCTCATGCTTTATACCGCACTGCAAGGATCCCGCCCCAGACCTATAAAGTTATTATTTTAATAAATGCAAGAACATTTCTCTTTAGAAAACTTCCTTACTGGACACCCACATCCAACTTCCAAAATCCCATACTGTCAGTAAGTATCATGGCAAGTCAATTTACGGCTTCATAACAAAATAAAGTAGATGTATGTCACCTTGTCCTGCTACTTGCAGAGACAGGGAGGGAGGTCAATGGGAAAATATTTCTTATTCTAAACTATTAAAAACAAAACAACAAAAAAATCACAGTTAATCAGACAAACTATTTATAAATTACAACATGTAATAAGGGATGGCAGACAGAGTGGAAAAAAAAAAAATCCCTAATTTATTTTTACTCTGGTGGTCAGCAGAGCAGGGACAGTGGAAAACAGAGCACAGCAAAGTGTGGCATTCCATCCTCATTCCTACCTTAATAGGCTTGTTGGGGGCCCCCTGTTTGCAGCTGGCAGAACTCCAGAAATTACCCCACAATATATGTTTTAGCAGGCTCAGCAGGAGACCTCGCAAATAGCCTTCACCCACTCAAAGCCTTAATTTCAGCTATCCCTGCCAGACCAAAGGGGGCTGCTACAACTGTGATATTTTCAGCATACAATCTAGGGAATCATCACCTAAGCAACTAGTAGCTCTGTAGAGAAGATACAATTTTGAATCTCTTCCACTTTACTGATTCTTTATTGAACTTTTTTTTTCTTCAGAAGAGGGGAAAATTTTTTTTTTACAGGGCTAGTGATTGTATGTGTATACACAGTATTTACTCACATAGAGCCCTCTCTTCTAAAAGCTTTAGAAGTAGTCAATAAATAACTAAAAAACCAGACAAAAATCTGCTTCTTTTTCTTTATAAAATTTAAAAAAGCCTTTAGAAACTTGTCTTTACAAGAATTAAGAAAAAAAACCAAAACATAAATAAATGTAGCAATAGTTACTTTTCCCTAGGTGGTCAAATGTTGTGAACACTCAAGCAGAGAATAAGATGGTGTGACATCGCTTATTTGCAAAGGAATACAATTCCAGGAAGAATAATTTAATTATCATCTTCTGGATTACAATTATAACTACACAAGTTTAAGCTTTTTGGTTATATAGGGTAGATCATTGACTATAAAATGACTGCATTCACTCTTTTTACACAGTTTTTAGCCATCATTAAGTCTATCTTGACTTGACCCTCATTGCTCACAATTTTCAGTCTGGCAGATTGCTTATTTTAAAAATACGTAAGAAATTATAACTCAAAATGAAGAATGTGACTTTACAAAGTAGAACAGACATGAAGAATCTTACGTCTACTGGACTTCACAGTGTTTCAGCAAAACGTTGTAACAGTGCAGCGCTAAAAAAAAAATCATAAGCTGAAAATTTATTCCCAGAAATCAAGATTTCCTCAAGTGGAATACAAAGGAAATGGAAAGAGAAGAGAAAAATGATACGTGTAGTCCATATAGATTTTTGATGTCACTAACATATAAGAGGAAAAAAACCACAGATTATCATCTTTACTTGATATTCATTAGCACTTAATTCAGCTAAGTTGAAGGGTCTGCATTTTGAAAGAGAAGAATGAAGAAAATCTTCCCGGGAGTGAATCAAGCAGACTGCAGTTTCACATGAACAAGGAAAATGTAAGTATGCTCATGAGAAGATGTATGCAATTATTTGCTGGATAGTTAATTAAATTAGAAATGTACTTAATTCTGTATGGAACTAGAGCTTTTCTATACATTATATATTAAACACATATAAATTGTAACCAATTTAATTTTAAATTTTTGTGTTTACTGAGTCTGTGCTGTATCTCTAAGGAAATCAACTACAGGGCCATTTGCACATATGTCCTTGCTGATCAGAAAGGAAATATTGGAGAACACCATAGGATCCTCTTTTGACAGCTTTCTAAGGAAGCAGCTGAAACTTCAGATATCATATTACCTCCTATACATGATCTCTTTGAAACAGGCCAGGCTCCACTTAGTATAAGCAGTAATGAAAGTGCTGCTTCACTCTTTAAAATTTATATGTCAACATACTCTATTAACATGGTATTATTTTGGCTGTTTTATTGGATTGGTGTAAAAGCTCCTTCCTCTGTGAAGAAAACAGAAGCAAGTTTGGCATGTAGTAAACTTCACCCAATCCAACGGAGAGAAGTTATCCTGAAGGAAAAGCCTTAAGCTAGGACAAGCCCCAGGTCCCTAACAGAAGTGGTGTGGGCACTACATCGAACCTGTTTGCTTAACACCACTTCATATTTGCTCAGCTTTGCTTACAAATGGTTATGCTTACCAATCTGTTGCTGAACCCCAACAAACCAGTGATGAGTGTTCTATAATTACACAAAAGGCAGCACTTTGCATAGCAAAACCAACAGCATGTGAAACAGCAGAGAAAATATACAACAAAGCAGAGCCACACTTTTAAGAGACTTGGGTGTCAGTAACTAGCTGCCTCCCATGACAATGATGCAGTTCCAGTTCTTTCCTTTACACTCAGTTAGTGCCCTGGTCTCAGAGAACAGTAACCTCATCTGGCAGATAGATACTATCATTCATACTGCTGTAAGAAACGGGGACAGAGTCCAAGTGC
Organism: Psittacus erithacus; assembly: GCA_009867235.2. Lineage (NCBI taxonomy): Eukaryota > Metazoa > Chordata > Aves > Psittaciformes > Psittacidae > Psittacus > Psittacus erithacus. The sequence goes on from WYDI02030627.1 coordinate 6,989, forward strand.
ATGAGACAAGTTTCTGGCCTGCAGATCTTATAACCTTAAGGACAAGAGAGGGGAAACAAAGGGCAGACCTAAGTGTTACAATGTGGAATGAGCACAGCCAGGTCAATGGCTAGCACATGATCAGTTACAGCCTTTCATAAACACAGACAGTATCATTTCTCAGATATCTTCCTATGGCAATGTACCTGGAATGAAAAGCAGTTGGCTCAGGATGCTGGTCAAAATGAGAATGCTAGTGGAAATGAGAATATCTAATATCTCCTGTTCCTAAACCACTACAGGGTCCACCCTTTTGCCAGGATGTGGGACTCCTCACTGACTTCACATGTTCAAAGAACATGGAGAAATGTGTTTTCTTTTTTTCTTCCCTCCAGATCTACAGAAAAATGTACTTATTTCCTTTCAGTTTCAACACTATGGTTTGTGGTTTTATCATCACAGCTCAGGCTGTGATAATGTTTTGCCTAAAATGAAACTTTTTACTGTTGTCAGCACCAGGCACCCAGCAGTGCAATTCACTCCCCCCTCAGGTGATATTAAACAAACTTCTTAAATGCTGAATCCAGAATCCTGAGACAGGCAAGGCTGCTGCAGCTCCATATCAGTGGGTTCAGCTAGTAGGGGTGTTCTCTCAGTAGGCAGGCACACACATATATACAACAAACATATACATATACACATCGCCGGCCACACAGATCAACAGACAGAAACACTCAGCACTCATGCAAACAGCACCAATGGCCTTAATCTTGCTCCTCTTGCTAGCTCAGCAGGATGGAGGTCCATTACAGGAAAACATATACATATGTATACAACATGGATGTCTCCAGCAGCTGCCCTGGACATACAAGCCCTCGAGGCCCACAGCCCAGTTCAGCTGCTGATAGGGGTCACCCTTGCACACACCAGCAGATACACAGACAAATATACTGTAGGTTCCTCCAGTAAATAGTGAGACAGTCTACTCAGTAATCTGTCCTTGGACCTTCTCACCTCCAGCTGTCTCACTCACAGAGACATATATGTATGCACTCACTTGACCCTCAAGCCCTGCAGTCTTTGTACAGATGGCTTGATCCATACAAGTTGCCAACTTACAGACCCCCTGTGGTCTCTACCTGGCTTTCCGAGCCTACACACTGGTTAGTCTGGCTTCATACTGGCTAGCAATCACACACTGACCTGCAAACCCCTACTTGTATGCCAGTTATGTGATCTTCCGCAGATGTACAGCTCCTGTTACTCATGGTCTGACTCCAGTTGCTTACCCCTGCAAGCACACTTGCACAAGGAATCAAGAGTCCCTCAAGAAAGAGTGGAGTTTAATAAGAAGACAGGACAGACTGTGCTGGTCAGGCAGAAGGCATGGGCAGAAAGGTGTACTGAGAAGCAACTGTATACGTATGTGACCAACCTATTTTTTCTCTTTTTCATAGTTTCTCTACTTCCCATACTTTCTCCTCAAGCCATCATGATGTCTCCTCCTTTCTCCACCTTTGTTTCCTCCATTAAATAACCTATAGTAAATTTTGTACAATCCCAGGATGCTCTTCCAAAATAAATCCCACACCTCCAGGCAGTGAGGCCCTCAGTCTGTTACCTGGAGAGATGTTCTCATCTCGATGGGTCATGCTGGACCATGCGGCTGATGCCACCATGTAACAACCCTGAGAAGGCTGTGGGTAGGGCTCCTTCCTCTATCTGGGTTACAGGGATGCCCCTGCCTGCTGTTGTGTCTGTGTGGAGATGAGCAGAACCTAACAGGCATAAATGCTTACCAGCAATATCTGCTGAATGGCTGTAAACCTCCCTCCAAAACTGTAACAGGCAAACGTCTTAATATTTAAGATAAAATGCAAACTTCAGAGGGAGGAAAAAATGTTGTAGGTAAAAAGTCTGCTTTCCTTAAACATGACTACAGCTTCGGGAGCTACATAATTCCTTCTCAAGCCCCCCCAGAGTGGCTTCAGCCCCCTTGCCTGCACAGACAAAGCTAATGAGCACATTTAAAGCTTGAGCCCTACTTAGTCCCGGTGCTTGGAAATGTGGAATATGTAAACCTCCCCCAACAAACCCAGGTTCCAGTGCTGAGCAGGCTCAGCCTCCTAACCCCACTGCATTCAAAAGAAAGTTGCTTTGTTTACATAAATTTGGCTTTCAGAGTTTTTCACCAACAATCTGAGCAAATTTAAATCAGTAGAACATTGAGGCAAAGTTACAGATTTCAGTGCACAGAGAGCCTAACATACAGCATCACTTAATGCCCAACAGAACTTTAAACTGCAAAGGCAAGAGGTTGTTTTGTAAAAAGAGAAATCACTGCAATAGGTCAAGATTTTCTGGGTAATGGGAGTCTCAGTAGAATATGCAGCCACAGCTGCCCTGTCTGCCTGTAAGTGATGTTTGAGATATCACTAGACACTGTACAAAACCAGTAGGAATGGCTGAGAGAGTAGGTTGCTGGGCTGTAGCTGAGCAGCAGAAAGACTGAGTGTAGCCAGGACACTTAAATCTAGGCAAATAATTTCCCAACTCATAAGTCATAAGGTATCAGTGTTGCAGACAGCTAAGGCAACTAGAAATGCAGGCAGAATACATCATTTTCTTGCATCCCAAAAGTAAATGAAAGCAATAACTGACAGAATGGCAGTTTTTACAATCACTGGCTTCCAAGTAAGCCAGATCCTTATTTCCTGAAGGATCCATGCCTTTATTTCTCACCGCAAGATGTGTGTGCAAATGTGCTCTCCTTCCTTCCCTCCTCCCCCATCCAGGCTTCTTCATGTTCCACCAGCCAAAAAATATCCAGCAAGAGGATAAGAGCAAAGGAAGGGGGAGGAAAAAAAGAAGTTACAATGAAAAACACCCTCTGGACTACATTCTGTAACCAAATAACCTCCAGGTTCTGCTCCAGGCTAGCCCATTTTTTTCTCTGGTTGTCCGCTATTCCACCCTGCAGAAAAGGGCTGTTATTGTGCTCCGCACAGGTGCATAGAAAGGCTCCTAAAGAGAACTCCCAATGAACACAAGGCATAAACAAACTCAAGTGTGGTCTTCTCTTCAAGAAAATAATTCAGCCAATGTGAAACTCCCTCCTTGTAATAAATTAGCTCCTAAGAGTATTCAAAAGCTAACCTTTGACCTCCTTCCGTATTATTCTCATGACCACCAGTGGGAGAGGAGGTCAAGTTGGTCAGTTCTTCTCACCAGTCACTGATGCCTCTTTTGCAAAGGAGGGGTGGGGGAGGAGGGAAAAGAGAAAGAAAAAGAGAGGGAGGGGGGAGAAAAATCAAATTTGCTTCTCCATTGAAACATAGGCTTAGTAAGTAAACCAAGGAGGCCCAAGCCTCCCCCGGCAGGCGTCCAATTTTACAACACATTTGTAAGTGTGCTGCTGTCTAAATATACTCAACGCAGAGAAATTCCACACCATGGCTACGGCAAACCGGCCAGCACTCCGCAGCCAGCTGCTGCAGGATTTGTCAGCGCTCGGTCTGCAAACTAAAACCATGGAAAGCTAATGGAAAGGCCACAACTGGCAGCTTGTTTTGGCTGCCTCACATATATATGGCTCGTCTCCTGATTGAAAGCATATGAAGAAGGTTAGAGTGCTAAAAATAGAATAATTTGTTAAGTGGCACATTCCACCCACCCATGGCTGGCACATGCTAAGTTCATTCATACTCACAAGACATTCCTTGCCAATCTATTCTGACAGTTTTCCCTCAGTGGGTAGTAATTTTTAGACTAACAATAACATGATAATATATAGTATCAGATAATATTTGTTAATAAAACCATATGTTAATTTGCTTCCCATGTCACACGCAGTTTCATAAGGAAACCCCTCTTCTGATAGTCTTGATAGTTATAGAACTCCCAGTAAATGGAGGTCTCTGGAAAGTATTCCAGCTATCTGTAGCTGGCCAGCACTTGATTTATTTTGCCAGCATATACAGCAGGCTGGACTGTGAAAAGAACCCACTTTTATTTTTATTTGGAGTACAAAAGCTGTTCTGTAGTGTCAGTACCTCCCATTGCCTGGATACTTCTCTGTCACCTCTGCACTTTGCATTGCTGAGGAGAAAGACTGGAACTTGCAGTAGAGAAATCCATTCAATATTTGCCTTGTCAGAATAATATTCATCCGAAAGTCCATTTCATTACCTCTCAGCAAAGATGAGTGTTTTTATCTCTGCATTCAACAGTATATAATAAATCTACATTGCAAATCAGCACTGCTGTGTCCTAGCACCTCCCTGTAACTCCATGATAGTCTTCTGAGAAAATGCTTTGCAATTATTTGATAAAACTATAAACAAGTGAACACTTGTCCATAAAATAAATTTAAATTATGTAATTGCCTTATATTTGAAAGGGTAGCTCAGTTAACTGAGATGAAAACTAAACACACAAAAGGTAAGAGAATAAAAAAGACAAGAAATCTTCATGCAGTAAGAATGAATACAAATGTGGGGCTTTTTCCCCCAATACTGTTGGAGTCATAATTTATAAGGAAAGTTATGTTCTGAGGAGAGAAAAAGAAAGCCCAGTGTGCCATCTTTTCAGTTTTTAAGTTACACAAGTCTTGCAATGAGTTCATGTTACATTTAAACAATTTTCCTACTCATTTTATACTCCACAGTTCTTCCCAATTTTGTAGCATATCACTTTACAAGACTAATTTATAACCTTTCATCTATGAGAGCTACATAAATTTAGTAATTTAACTACTGAAGTGTGGGATACATAGTCTTTTTAAGAAATTTCTCTATGAAATTAAAGTTATTTTTATCTTAGCAAATGAAACAATTTGGAATGAAAGACTGCAGTCATTCTAATATTAAATAGTACAGCTATTGTCTAATAGCTTTTAAATCTTGATTTCCATTTCTTTCTCTTTGGAAATAATGCAGGAATATAAATAGATACTGTTGACTTTGACATATGACTCATCCCAAACCAAACTCTGATGACTTTTTCGAGTCAGCAAAGAAAAACTGATAGTAACATCACACAAGCAGCTACTATAAATGACTCATATGCGTTGTGATGGCAATCAACTAATACAAAAAATAAAACGCAAGTCACAAAACAAAGTCTAAACCCACAGAATTCCTTACTTCACTAAGGTGGCAAGTGGTAGACCTGAGCTGCCAGCTGAATTTTCAGAATCTGAATATTTCAGAATAAACATACAGCTGTAATGATTGAAACAGGAAACTATTCCAGTGCAAGGCTACTGTTGATCTCATAGTAGCTTGATGATCTGTGTAAAACAAGCAGCATGATCATGTATCAGCTCTCACTACACGATTCACAATAAAACACCATTAAAGGGGCCATGCTTGTATCATGCTGTCAAACAATACAGGTTCTAAAATTTCATTAAGTCTGACATACCTAAGTTAGTTCCTTGCTCAACACTCTTACTGTCAGATTTCCTACAACCTTTCCCCAGAGCACAGCTGTTTTCACTAGCCTTACATTAGCAGAATGACTTTTGGTTCAGTATGAGTCCCCACAAGGAAAAGGAACTAGTACGAGGTGAGGCAATGCAGAGGGTTCAGAACAGGCTGCAAAGTGTAACACATTTCTTCTACACTTCAGCTGCATCCAGATACTCAAGATACGGAAAGCCTTCAGGGCAATATCTTATAGCAGCTAGAAAAATGGTTGGTGGCACAGCAAAATGATCAAATTGCACCATGTATGGAAGAGTTTGAAATCATGAAAAAATGTATTTGTAGACTGAAAGTTTCCCTGTAAAAGTTTCCCTGTATTCCACCCTAGAGAGGTGAAGAGGTAATAAGTTTCATAAAGTTCATGTGGGGAATCCTTTGTGTCATAAGATCTATAAGGCCATTAATATCCTTTCACATCACTGTAACCCTATTAGTGCCCAAACAGGAATCTTCTCTTTCAGACTAGGCTATGTCCTTCTGTGGGAACAGTATAAGCCTAAGAACCAGGGTGAAACTGAAATATTAGCCTTGTGGCTATCCCTTTTCTCTCTCAATTCATCTGAAACCTACGCATAAAATATTGCTTAATGCATAAGAAAAAGCAATAGCAAAAATGTAGAAATTAGTACATTTCACCCATGAAATTACAAGAGAAACCTGTTACCCATTCTCACACATGCAAAGGAGATTTAGTTATTCATAACAAAATCCATGTGTCAAAAAAGGAGTCAAATAATAAGAAAATGGAATTAAGAGCTCTGATAAACACACAGAAAGCTCAGGGCTCAAAAAGCCAAAATGCTCTGGTATTTGTAAGATTTTTGGCAACACAAGTGGAGCAAAACTTGCTTACATTAACACAATGAACTTTCTGGATGGTAACAGGCCTGAAGTTGCCAGGCAGGCTCTCCTGTAGCCCAGCATTTTGATTCTAGGTTCAGAACCTTTGTTCTGTGCAGCTTCAGCATAAGTATGCTGCTGCTTTCAGGAAGTTGGTTTTACTAAGTGCCTTTAAACAAAATAATTTAATCTAGTGTAAAAAAGCATCAGATACATTCCTGTAATGTTTTGAAAGCATTAAAAAGCAGTCCTGAATTCAGCCTCAAGTTATTTTTGGCTGATAGTACAGGTTTTTTGCAGGCGAAGGACAACACAAACTCAAAACAAAAAGCAAAGCAATAAAAAGAGGTGCGCAGTTGAGCTAGCTAACATTCAAGCAGAATGAAACTTACCCATGTGGAGTAAGAGTACTATCAATTTCCTCTAAGCCTCACTCAAGCCTTCACGAAACCAAACTGGAGCAGTACATACGGATTTTATCCTATTACCAATTTGTTTCTCTCATATTCAGAATACAATATATTAAGATTTGGGGGGCTTGGCATGTGCCAAACATACAAGTGCAAGTCTTCAACAGCCTGTACTCGCTGTGTTGTGTCACAGAAAGCCAACAGGAGTAAGTCCTAGAAAACTGCTCAGATTTTGTTCAGAGATGTGAGGCACAAAAGTACAACTTGCACAAATAAGAAAGTCATTTCTAGTTCCACACTACAAAGACAGAAAAACCATTTATTTAAGAGGACAGAATTCCTTGCGAATCCTTCTACTGATTCTTCTGTTCATAATTAAAATGAATAGCTTTAATGTTGTTTAATTTACTTTACATTCAAGTATTTGGTAAGCTGAATCTGCATGTGTTTCAGAGATAGCTTAAAAATAGTTTCAATGGCTTTGCCTAGGGAGTATAAAGCTATAGTAATCCAAAAGTTAAATAAGATTCATAATTATTTCTGCTTTGTATTTAAATTAGGATTAAAAATATTTCATCTTAACCTATTTATAGAAAATAAGCTCACACAAAGAAACATTCAATCCATTTGTGGATAATCCATAGTAACCTCAGCAAATTGTTATTTTAGATAGTATAGTCGTATATGATTAGTGAACATATTAAACTGAACCACTGAAAGTTTCTCTATACTGGCAAAATTACCCTGCATGTTTTAAAGCCATACAAAGGTTTTTAAAACTCATTACATCCATCTGAAACACAGAACTCATGGTTTTTGTGAACATGACCTGTTTTTACCTCCACAAGGAGATCAATTCAGTAAGAATAAGGAAGTCTACCTGAAAGTGATTCAATGCAATACTGTGTTAAATGCTATAGTATAAAAAGAATTTTAATTAGATTGATCCCAATCTACATTGTCTATGATTTTCAGATTGACTATTTTTGTAGAAATTTTTAAAATGAAGAAATGGATATCACAAATTTTAAATGATGTCATGGAATGAATCCTTACCACTGGCAAACTACTTGCCAAATCCAGACCAAATTTGGGTATGCTTTTGGTTGCACTGAAGGTGTAAGGGGGGTTTTTTCTTACTCAGTTTTCTAAGAAAGCAGGTTGAGCAGCAGAGCTTTTTCCAAACTGTGAAAACTTTCAAGATTTTGATTTTGAAATCATCCAAAATTGGAATAAAATCTCCCAAAGTGTCATGAGCCAGAACTCAGAAAAACCCAAAGTATTTCATTTATATGTTGCCTGAGTTGTTTTTTTTTTACTTAAATTTGTTTATATTGTTTTTAAATGTTTAAATAAAAAATCATCAAACAAAACCTGGAATTTACTTCTTGAACTAAGTAAAACCATTTAATAAAAGGATACTGCTTAATTCTTTCAAATATTAAGAGATTTAAAAATCTGTGAAGAAAAACGAAGTTCATGTATGAATTATATAGCCTATATTATAGGGCTTATAGCATGGTTTAGAAAAGCAAAATGCTTGTTTTAAAGCTGCTATAGGTCATAAATGCACCATGCCATGTTTCCATAAATACCATTACAGATGAAATTCAACCATAAAACCGATGTTCTCTCTCCTTTCACTCACTCGGTACAGATACTCAAATGAAGGACTGATCTTGTGATTAAAACCATTTTGCCTGAGAATGTTCCAGCTTTGCCACACACAGACAGATGTATTCCTGGTCAACCAAAGGAGCTGCACACACTCCCTCCTCTGTCATGTAACATAGGGGCCCATTCCATGCCAACAGGTCTAATTCAGAAGCTTTAAGCCTTCAGATCTGGGTAAATTCAGACTTGTCACACAGCTTCTTCATAATCTCAGGCAAGCTCCTTAGTATCTTTGCATCTCATTCTTTGAACTACATCTCTTTGGTGTTTGAAAGAGACGGTGCTTCCTTTCTCCAGTCTTTTATAACTACCTAGTCCTTTCAGATAATCTGAACTTTGAGGAAAAGACTCAATCCTCTCTCCCAGCCACAGTACTAGAACTAACTAAAGAGAATGCCATTTAGGGAATGCACAAAAATAATAAAATATATATTTCTCAAAATTACACATTAATATTTCCAGAAAAAAAATTATTAGTTATTTGTTACATTTCCATCATACTCAGCTTCGCAAGTGTGTAAGAATAACACAGAGATTTGCCTGGGTTTACAAGGAGTTTGTCAACAGCCTCTGCAACAAGGAATCAGGGCAAATATTTTCTTTTGAAGTACCAGTGAAGTCGTGCACTGTCCCTGTTTATGAATGAGTTTAGAATCCAGTGAACTAGAAAACAACTGTGCCGTAAAAATCAACTAGAAAGAAAACAAATATGCTCTATTCTGGGTGACCATGCCCTCTATATAATGTTATGCAGTGTTTAACTGCAAATATCTCTGTTACAATTAAGTATAAAGGCTGTTTTATTTTCTGAACTTCATAGGATTTTTATACATGCTTTTTTTTTCCACTATGGAGTTGTTCTTTTTAGAAGTGTTTGTAGGCAATTGGTTTTAAAAGGGCTCCAGGGGGCTTTTCCCTACTGTGTTAAGCTGTTTTGATATTCTTTTACAGGCACAGTCTTAAAGTTGTTCTCCCAGATGCATTGTCTTACTAATCAGCTTTATGAGGTTCAAGGTCTCCATTCAACATTAATTATTCATTGTACAATTCACAGCTGGTGATGATGCTTAAAATGGCAAATAATATGCATGCTCAAAAATACACTCATAAAGCATCTTCTCCATAAAGCTTCAGATCAGAAGAAATAAAAATTTGGAAGAGAAAAGGGGATAAGAAAGATTGGTATGGTACTATGGAAAGCATGCATTAAGACCACCTCCAGAAACACCTGTGGCTTCACTGTCTTTGTACAGACACTTTCAGTTATCTCAAAATAATCTACAATTGAAAAAAAGGCAGGTTATGGCCACTGGCATCAAAACAGTCCAATGTCTGAGCTAAGGCAGCCATAACAAAATCACAAAGAACCAACTGGATGTTTAAAATGCATTGTTCAAAGATTTACAAAGTCAAAATGCTTGAGAAAAAACTATCCTTGAATAAAAACTCATAGCATGGAAAGAGGGTATAAATATCTTACATTTATAGTAGTCCTTGTATATGTTTTAAATCTGTGCAGTGTCAACTTTAGAAAGGTTTTTTCTTCCACTTTGGGCAAGCCAAGACTTGTCACACTTTGACAGTGGCAGGAATGATGTCATCAGCAAAAAATAAGCCTTTTTTAAAGGGCTATTTAGATTTTGGCAAACTGGTGTGGGCAAGCTGCTACAACAGATTCTGCCTGCTCTCTCCTCTGCTGTACTCATTCCTTAGCTTATTAAGGATTCAAGAACAGTTGAGGCTTTGAAATACAGCAGAACCAGCGCCAAAAACTCCTATTATAAGTCTAATTATACTCAGTTCCTTCCATACACATTCTAACAAACATAGCACTTCTCTGTGTGCAATATAATTGCTTAACTGAACCTTTTTTTAATGATAGTACCATATTAAAGACCTTCTGTTTTCTTTTCTGATGTCCTGTTATACAGTTAAGATACAAAATACTTGCTGCCTCCACTCAGTCACACTTCTGCAATTACTTGGTGTCTCCTGATAGTACTTCAGCAATTATTTTTATCTGCAGCTGGAATGCTTTTCTTTCCTCTGCATCTTGATTTCTAGGTTTGTTTAGACAAAATATGCTAAGCTGATTTCAAAAATATGGTTTACAAAGGGCAGGTCACTGCCAGATGTTATTTAATGCTTTCAGGCTGACGCTTTGTGTCCAGGAAAGTGGATCCTGTGATGATTCTCTTGTCAATGGCTGCTGAGCTGACATTAAACAAATGGATCTGATTCAACACAAATATTGAAACTGATACCTTAATTCTGGCACAAATGTATTGTTTAGCTTCTTTTCAAAAGCCAGAGACAACCTGGTGAAGTTTTTTAAACACTATCAAATTCTAAATGCTCGCATTCATGCATGTGCTCATCAATAAGTACATGCATTTACAAAACCTTGTTCAGTTATCAGGTATACTCTATTTCTCCTCATCAATTACTTTTATGATAGCTTGGGAAAACCTAAAGCAAGCTTTAACTACACACCTTATGCTGGCTGCATGCTATGTCTCTTTTTTACCAACAGAATGCTAAAGCACAAAATTTAATTGGGAAAAAATAGGCAGTCAGATTAACTATATAAATACATTTCTGAAAGAAACTAATTTTTATTTCCAACTTGGGTTTATGCATGAATGAAGTGTATGAAAACATAATATCTCTAAGTTTACAGACAGCAATTATTAAAAAAACCCCAATCCTTAAGAATGTGAAATGCTATGTCTTTTCGTATCCATTTTAAATCATAAAAAATCTGCATTTTTAACCTGTTTCATAATTTCATCAACTCAGTTTAATTTACCGCAGAACTACCTATGGTATTTTCCCCTTCCCTCTCTAAAATACATACACTTTCAAAATTCTATCTAGAAGACATGCAGACAGGCTACAAGATAGCAAATTTAAAACCTCAACTATCCAATTTTCTGGTTTTCTTTTCCTATTTAGAGTTCTGTCATTTGTTATATGGCATCTGGTAAGATCACTAACATCTTGTGTTACTCTTGTCAAGAAAGCAAAGCTTGCATTTTAAGCAAAGAATACCGGTGAATAGTGGCTGCATTGGCATGTATCTTGAATGCAAAGAGTACTGATGACTCTAAAGCGTAGAGAATGAAAATGGTTTCATTTCATTAGATGTCTCTACCTCCATGTCTTCCACTGCTTTTCATTTAACAGGTTTAAGAAAATGTGTGCCTCCCTTACACAGAGAGTTATACATTAGCCTGTGAATAGTTCCTGATCCTTTAGCACTGGGGATCAGTTTCTCTGACATTAAATCGGAAATAAAAAAGGAAGCATTAAGTTGTAGCCTGCTCTTACTAAGATATCTGCACACACAGTCACTCAGCAAAAGTCTTTCATTAAAAAACAAACAAACAAACAAACAAACCAACCCCAAAAAAGCTTGAAAACTTTCTACATTTTTTGTACATTTGCTGTGTATAATGGACTATGCCATGACCAATGTGCAACTTAACCTTTTGAGTTAGGTTCTTCAGTTTTCCCTTTGATTTCTCCTGACATAAAAGGCATTAAGTGTCTGACTTCAAAGAACAGTCAGTGTGGATATTTGTTGTTCAGCATGGTGGTCTTTGCTTAAATGGCTCCATCTTTTGTGTTTCTTTTTTTTCTTTAGTTGGCTTACTATATAAACATTATGATCTTAGCCTCCCTGTCTCAGTATTCACCCATACAAAAATTATACAACCTTGGATAAGTTATTTTGGTAATCGAATGTAAATATATACTGGGAGTATTTTCCATTTCTGTAAAAATGCAAAATTATAGTGTTTCCAAAATTATTTGTACTCATGTCAAACATTATTCTGAAAACTTACAAACAATTGAGACATTATACCTGTACCAGCAATTATATGCTCAAACCTAGAAGGAAATGGAAAACATAGAAGAATGTTAACTTCCCTTCCAAATTTTACACCAGAAACTATGTCTCTAGAAATTAGAAGAAACGCAGCTATTCTCTGATCAAATTCAATTAGCTTTTTTACTGTAGTGTTTTCTTCTGTGTTTACCATCTTCATATTAATTGCATTTAGGGCATACATGTCTAAAATACTGTTCCCTTGAGCAAAGCAAGCAATAAAAAAGGCAGAAGCAACTTGATTGCAAAGGCTGAGGTATAAGGCAGGAGCAGCCACTGCTACTGCTAACAAGAGTGCTGTGGGTGTAAGCTGTCACCCATTCACACTGTGGACCAGCTGGTGTAAATTAATACAGCACTCACAAACTTGATAGGGATGTATTAATTTATACCAGTTGAGAATCTGTGACAGAGTTTTGGACCACCAAATAAACAACAGCAAGTGACTTCTCTGCAATATAAACACTCTGGACTGCATTCAGCCTGAGTGCATCTCACGTATTATAAACAAAACTCCTCATGGCTCCAGTTCCACGAAGTCAATATAATACACACCCACAGCACAAACGCCTGCACCAAGCTACCTGTGTCATTGTTTAAACATGCACTGTAACCAGAACGCACCTCTCTCAGAGCTCCATCTCATAGATCCCTTCTTAAGAGAAAATCTGCAGGCTGTATAAAGACTTCTCTCCTGTTGCATGACTGTAGATCCAGGACATATTCCCAATGCTATTGGTGCCTGCCCTTCCACCATATGTACACAGCACTGTGCGTTGGAAAGCTGTCAGTGTTATGCATTCATCAACACTGATGGTTTGAGTGGATAATGCTACCTATCCTGAATTCTGATTGTAAATTTCTGAAGAAGCTATGTTGAGGGATATGAAATTTTTCACAATTCACTACAATATCATCAAGTACTATAAACCTTGCACTTTTGGATCAAGAGTACACAGGACTTTCAAAAAGTTGAAGATCAGACAAACCTTCTTCCAGTTAATTTCAATGATCAGAACTCTTTGTGGCATCATCATACTGAATTCTCTTTAGAGTTGATTACAATATTATTCTACCTGGTCAAGGTGAACTAAAATAACAACTAGTTTTTGCATAACTTTACTGAATTTTCCACCAATAGATCTCAAAATACTGTAAGAAGGAACAGTAGATATTTCCACTACAGGCTCTTTAAATTCTGTCTTCATCTTTGCGTAAATAAAAAAACTCAAGCTAAGCAACAAATTGGCGTCCAAGTCAGGAGCAGAACCCAGGAACTGAGCAGCATTTTTATGTGCTCTAACCAGAAGAGGAAATATTTCTCAAACTGAAAATTAGCATGACTTTTCCCCTACTCCCCTTCAGTAATCAAGGCAGTAAAACAGGCTTGTATTTAGCCATGGGAACTTTTTACTGCTCCAACTCAGTTTTATGGCAGTATTTGCTAGCTGCAACAGGTCTATAAAACGATAATACTCAACACCATGGCCTATATTGCTTTTATTGTTTGTTGACTTTTAAATGCAGTATCTGTATCCACAAGAGTATAATAGAGAAGAAAGCAGAAAAACATCTAAATTGAAATTTAGATGGGTGCAGAGAATTATTATCTATTACCTATTACCTACTACCTATATAGACTAGGGCGCAATAGTAATAAACCTAAGGTGAAAACACAACTTTCCACTGAAGACATTCCCTAAGGATGAAATGCAGTGGTCTGTATAGATTATTTGAGTGATCTACTGTATAAATGAGTATATAGATTTTTATATGTGTTTGCAGATGAGCCCATCAAGTACAGAAGGCTTACTATATCATTCACTGCAAAGGATGCATTCTGATTTGTATGTTATTTAGAAACAAGAGAGAGAAAAACTAGGATCTTATTTTTCTTACATACTCCTCTGACACTCTTACTTCAGTACAGCGATCAAGAAAAATACAGAAAATGTAAATTCTAGGATAAAAGTCTTCCCTTCCTCCACCTACTACTTTTTTCTGCTAGAGGCCTTTTATCCATTTGTACTGAATTGTATCCCACAAAATGAGTTGATTTATTGAGTAATATTATAACTATTCTAATTATTGAAGGAAATAAAATGTCACCAAGACAAACATATTCAGCCTGCTAATTTTACTCGCAGTTTCTGAAATGACATAACACAGCTTCTTTCTAAAGCTTTCTTGAAAAAACAGCAATTTCCTGTGTTTATTTTGTCTTCTTATTTCTGAAAAGTCTCTCTGATTTCTGGCAGCAGATGTTATCTACACGATAGAAAGATTTTCACCAACCAGGGATTTTAGTTGGTATGATCACTGGAGAACTAAAACCTTTTGAGTATTACTGCCTTCGTAGATTTTCAAGCAAATATTATCATGGGCCTTTCAAATTATTGTCATCGTGGTTTTAAAACAGAAAAATCTCAAAGCTTAATTACTAGGGTCGTTATATAACAACTTACGATCTACTTTATGCCTTAAAGTTCTGCCTTCAACTAGATCCATTTCATTCTGCTGAGCAGAATGGAAACTCATATGGTATTTGTTATCTTGCAAGAGCTGTGACGATCTATGGTATGACTTTTTATGCTTTTAAAGTACAATAGCAGTGAGAGTAGAATTTTTACGTGTTCATCTTATTGAAAAGGGATTTAGTGGACAGCATAGAAGCCAAATGGACTAGACTATAAGCAAATTTCAGCATGCTTTTTTACTGCTTTGACTTTAAGTCAGAATATGCATATTTATAAATGAAACAGCTATTCTTTCAGTGGGCTCTTGGCCAGAGGGTACAGCCATCTACTCGTAAAAAGAGATTTTGGGGACATATTTTAAATAAACTGAAACAATCAATTTACAAGAAATTAGGAGCAAAAGTAGAGGAATGTAGATATCCAAAAAAACCCTGTCAAGATGCATGAGTTTCCTAAAAGCATGATTTTGTAATGAAATATAATGATTAGTCCTATAAGCATTAAATTCTGAAAAACAATTTTCTTTTCAGAAGGGAGAAGAATAGAAGAGAGGAGGAAAACTTTCTAGAATTCAACTCACAAAACCAAAACTGAAAGTGTCAGAATTTCATGTAAGGAAAGACGCTGTCTCACTAAGTCAGAAATGAGTACATACCAGTGTAAAAGATAGCTGATAGAGATCAAAGATTCAGTCACACATGTATTACAGAGGATCTCAAAATCCTCTGACACAGCCTTTTTGTGAAGTACACACTGTACTATAATATACTTCTCTCTCTTTTCAGCAAGGGCTAGAGTAGGATTTGTTACAAGGCTTCAACAGAAATTTTTTTTACCTAACAATGTTCACATGAAGGTTATTGCAAAGGCTGACTGTACAGAGTGGCATCTGAGTATCACGGAACGCTTTTCACAGTCTATTTTTAATAGAGTACTTAAATATCTTACTACGTGCTTACTAAAAATGCTAGGTAAATAAAAAGAAATGCTCTGAATAATCTATTCACATGAGTTCATTAGTGATACATGACTCATTTTTCAAAGCCTTTATAGACCAGACTACCAATGTCATGCTTGAGAAAGTAATTTCAAGGGATCCTTACAGATCTCTCACATGGAGGGAGAGAAGAAGAAATGGCCTCAGTATAAAATTATCCTCCCATAAGAGTACACCTAAGAAGACAATATCCTCCAGCTACAGCAGCAAGTATGAACTCAGGTCTCTTAAGTATCAGACATTAACACTCTACAGCTCCAGCTATCCAAAGACAGACCCATCAAATCACAATTAAGACACGAAGCCACGAATAAGGAAAAGACAGTTTATAAGTAATCAACACTCACATAACTAATACATTTGAAATCACAATGACAGTCAATTTACTGCATTAACAGAGTTCTGAACTTTTACCGATCTGTATCTACAACCTACTTATTCCACACTTCCCTACTCTATGGTATGGAAACCCTACATAGAGAAGATAAAAGTTCAGCAGATTAGTCATATTTAGCACACCCAGTTTTATCACATAAGCGAAAGTATGCTTGCACCCTGCCTAAGACAGACCCTGGTCACATCTCTCTCCCCTACCTACACACTCACTGAGCACAGAGTTGCACTGTGAAATTTCTCAAGTTTCTGAACTTGTGTATCTTTTTTCCAAAATTCACGAGCTTAAAGAGAAAAGCTTCACAACCAGATAATTTGAAGAGGCAAAATTAATCCCTAAAAGAAACTTCCGTATGCTTATTTGCATAGCAAGAAACCAGAAGCAGAGATTCTACACATGATGTTCCTGTAGCAGTTTGATTCCCACAAGAAACTCCACAGTTACCTTTTTTTTTATAAAGTTACAGTTAATTTGAGTGTCACCTACTCGAGGGAAAACAAACTGCTCATTTATCACAAGGATCAAGTAACATAAATCTGCAGATGCTGCACTTACCACCCACAGACTCCTGAAACAGGTATACAGGTAAGCTCTCATTAAAGCAGCTCCTGATGTTTAGGAAGCACAACAGCGCTGACAGTTTTACAGTACATACCAATGCCCACAGTCACTACATAAAGACTGTCAGGAAAATATGTTCAAATTCTAACAATATAGCCTTTAGGGAGCAATATTTTCCTCTGATAAGAACACTCCTTATTCTAAAGCCTTCAAATGCCCATCATCACTAAATACAGAGTATAATTCACTTATTGTCTCACTCTCTGCTTTTTGAATAGACCAGTAGCCAGTTACTATTTTTGCTGGGAAGTTCACTCTACTCTTTCTGGAGAAAATGCAAGGCAGTCATGCCTAGAAGCATTTGTTACCATTGTGGATCTACAGAGTCAAATTGCCTTCTCTGCACACAAGCTCAGTACCTCTCTGCATTGTCTGCAGAAATCTCTTCTGTTCCCCCAGCTCATAAAGCATTGTAGCCTCTCCCTCAAAGACGTACTCAAAATGGCTTTCCTGTGAGACTCCTACCCACAGGGGGCCAGGCTTTATCAAACCATTCACCAGCACCAAGTCCACATTACTACTTTCAAGTAACAAAAAGAGAGGAAAACGAGTGAAAATAGAGAGGGGGATGAAACAGAGAGAGGAAAAAGGAAAAGGTATTTGTCTCACAGCCACATAAACATGCAAAACAGACTTCTGCAAAAGCTAATATGGGATATTTGGCTGGGAACATTATGCTTTCACACACAGGCAGTAGATTCAGAACTAACTTAAACAGAATTTTGCCATGAAAGTTTTAAAAAACTTCAGATACCAATCTATTCCGCAAAGTTGCATGCAAACAGCTTAATGTCTTCACACACATGAAATTCATTGTACCCTAATGCAGAAAAATCCTACCCCTGCAAAAAAACCCCAAATAAATAAGAGAGATACACGCACTTAAACTTCAAAACAAAGCAACGATTTGGGTTTACACACAGACACACTGAACTACAGTAAACAGAAACCAGTAGTGATGGCAGCTGAATGTCTGGTGAAATATGGGAGCTGGAGGGATTTGTACTTTAAAGAGAAGTTAACACTGTACACTATTTTTCAATAGCTTCTGTTTCGAGACTTATGCAATATCTCTCTTTTTGATACCAACCATCTGTACTAAACTTGAAATGTATCAGAGCTGCACATCTTTAAGATACAGAAAATAATGAATTATGTAACTACTGGTCACCAGCCCAATGGCATTTCTGCCTTATAAGAAACACAAGTTTCCATTACTGTAAGGATACCCAAACTGTAATATTTCAATTGCTGATGCAAAGGAAAACATTTTCTGCAGTCATATTAGAAAATATTAAATTATTGACAGATACCTTTGAAAAAATGCTGTGCTTTAATTTGTATTTGCAGCGACTAAGAGAAAGAAATAATAAGGGTTCTGGTACATTTCAGACTCCTACTAGAATAAAGAGAGTTTGCTCCTGCCTATTGCTTATTAGTCTAAATTTTGTTCAACTTTTAGGGCAGGTGTGGGAGAAAGAAGAATCCTCCTACTGCAAAACCTATGGACTCAAAGTAAAAATAAACCCATTTCTAAGTTTTCCCTGAAACTCCTTTCTGCTTTTGTTTATTTGTTCTGGATTATATCAGTCTCTTTTCATGCTGGTGAATCATGTCTCTGTCACAGCTGATTCCATTTATCTATCCTGGGAGAAAACAAAAGCTAAAAATAACTTTTGGGGGGTTTCTGCTGGGTTACGCATGAGAAGGGACTGAATATGTTCATTCCAAGCTTGTGTGTCAATGTTTTGCTTTATCTTTGCCAGGATTGATTTAACTAGTACCATGTTAGAAAAATGAAAAAAAATAAAAGGAAAGCTTTTTGGTGTCCATAAAATTGGCTGAAATTTAACAACATCTGCGGCAAATGAAAAAGAAAACTTTCTTGACATCTAAGTTAGAACTAGAGTATTTTATTTGCAAGTGAGAGCTTTTTTTCCCAAAAGCACTTTCTCAGTTCTTGTAATGAACAATAATAGAATACACAGGTTCTATCAGGTTGGAGTGTTTGTGCTTAAAGGGTTTTTTTTTACTATTTTGAAAGATTCTAACTTTGTAAAAGTAGTCACTGCTTAAAATATCATTGCAACCAATAATCAGTCTCTAACAGTGGAAGATATTTTGTCTGGCCTAGGCTGGAAATGTTACAGGAACATTTATTCCTATGATACCCAGTGTTTCTTTCTCCCATCTGTGCGACACATACCTGACTAGTTCACTGTAAGCACAATCCTATGAGAAGCAATTTTGATGTCTCTGGATTATTCCATGAAATGAAGTTGGTGTATCTACTTCTGGACAGAACAAATCTTTTGAACTAAGTCTAGTATGTATACAGAGGGAAAGTTCAGGTCAGTAATGCATTTCATTAATTTCATCCATATAATTCTAACCATATAAATAAAACATTGATTGCTGGGTTTCCTGCTTATGAAGCAAGTGGGCTCAAGACAGATTTTCAGAAGAACTCACACTAGTTATAACTGAGTTTCAGAAATCTCACAGCACATAGCAGGATAAGGGATGAGCACTTCAGACTGTTTTCCCTGTATGCAAGGGCCCTGAAAAGTTACATTCTTGAAAAAACAAGCTCAGTTCTTAGCCTGAAAAGCATACTTTCAAAAATGAAATACACACAGCATGTACTAGGAAAGGTTCTGTTCTTCTACTGCATCTTATAGAAAATGTGGTGGCTAAAGTACAAAGAACTGTTACAGTATCTTCAGATGGTTTATGTATGCTAGCATAAGTCGTTGAAGCATGACTGAGATGTATAGAGAGACAATACACGTAATGGTACCAGCAGCTTAACCCCAATGTGTCAGGCATCTGACCTTTTATCCAGGTTTTGTCTGTTCCATATTAACTGCTCATCCCAAGCACCTTTTGCATTTGTTAGAGTGGACGTAAGGGCACAGACAGAATAAACCTTTTTAGGGCCTTCAGACTCAGCTCAGAAAGATGAAGACACTTGGGCAGGTAGCTACACTGACTTTTATGACACTACTGAAGCACTGCTGGCAGTCCACAGACTTCTGGTTTCAAGTTACTTCACGTGATCCAAATCACGGTTGCTGGCTAGCTTGCTGCAGAAGAGAAATGAAGCATCAGTATGACTGAATATACATATATATTAAGAAAACCAACCCGCTGATTTTTAAACATATTTGGGGAATGCAGTAGAATGATGTATCAGGAAAAAAAAAATGGTGCTACATTTAAAATGATAGTCTAACTTTCTTTTTCAAAGCTTAACAAGATTAGTGACTGTGACATACATAGCCACTTGCCAAAAGAAAGCAGATAAGCTCTAAGGAATCCAGCAAGAAACAGATTGCTGAGCACCAAAAAAGTTAATAGGCAAGAGGTATGTCTTTAGTGATCATTCAAAGGTGGTATTAAAAAAAATAAGGTTGTTTTGAAGATTACACTTCATATTACGATTTTTTGTCAGATTTGTTTTTCCTGTTTCCAGGTCTTAGAAAAAATTCAGACTGAAATTCAGAGGCAATGGGCAACAGCAAATCAAGCATAGCAGCTTAGTCCCTAAGTACCAGGGTGGCAGCATTTACACGCGTGTAAAAAGGAAATCTTGAGAGCTCTCTGCGCTGGATACATCTAAAGGCAATGTCACGAAGTATGAAAGTATTTCTGAAAACAGTATTCATCAAACAACAGAAAGTTACTTCTGCAAGTCACTTGGCAAAACTGCCCATGATATCACCACATTCCAGGCTTCTTACACTGACTGAGCTGGAAGCATTTAAGTTCATGAACTCCAGCCTCTTATAGCCACTCCTAATACAGTTATTCTAACTGAGGCCACAATGTGCTTTTCAGAATGTTCTGCACCTAACCATGAAATGAATATGTGCTGCTTCTTGAGAAGGAATAGCTTGTTCTTCCTGCCATCTCCCAGTAACGCAATTGCTCTGTTCTGTATTACACATTACAATATATGAAGTAGCAGCTTTTTCAGATGTTTCACTGAACATGAATATAGTGGGGATGCAGCAACTACAGCTTCACCGAGTTGTGGTTGCTGTGGTTGTTCAGCTGCAAGCCGTCTTTTATTTCAAGATCAAAATGGATAGCAGAAGAAAAGGAAGAACAAAGTGTTACCTTGTAGAGACAGCAGTGGCAAAATATTGATGAACTAAATAATTTTATTGCCATATCCAAGTTAATTGCATTTACAAGACAAGTACATTTAAAGTGTATTTGTTTAGCAACACCAAAAAAATTATATGTAATTTCTTATTCCATTTTTTCAGACATACCTACTTTAAATAAAGAATTTGCTGTTGCATCACTGAATATAACAAGGCAAAATATGATTTATTGACTTCTCCCTTAAGAATCATTTACAAGAATGATCTACAAACCTAGTCTTCAAAATTTGTAGCAGCTACTGAAACCAGGAATTGCTCATTTTTACTTCTAAAAGCATAGTTAACTTAAAGGCTGATACTCAGAAGATTTCTTTCAAAATAGTCCCACCTGACCTGCAAGCTCTTTGAAATTAATATGACACTACTTTTGTGTCCTTTTTCAGAAGGCACTTATACTTTCGCTGGAGAACTTTTATAGAAGCTTTGTGGAGGTATCCATCCGTAGTGTAGGATCTGGAACAAATGCAGCAAATTCTACAAGTCATAACACAGGAAGCACAACTCTCCAACACTAGCCTTGCATTCAGTTTTCAAAATTAACAATGCGTCTATGCACATGTATGTAAGCAGAAGCAAAAAATTAGAAGCAAAACTAAAGCCTGACACTACTCGGTGACATGCCTCCATGCCAACAACTATCTGCAGATACGCAAGTGCATAATGCAGTCGGTAAATACGCATGATTTTCCTCTGTTGCCAGAAGAAACAGGAATATCCTCAGTTGCATTGGTCATGGCCAATAGGTGGGATTGGAGAATTTACTACTGCTGGCACAGAAGGAAAATAAGTGTTTTTAATTCAACCTGACCTTCAAAAAAGCCTGTTTACTGCAAGAGTAATGGATCTTTCTTCCAGTCCTGAAATCACCAGCATCCTAAAAAAGAATGCTTGATATACTTCAGCCTCTATCATAGTAGGAAGCAGCTGGCACAAAGAAAGCATTAACAGGGCCAGGTAGCAAGTCCAAGTGGGCTGTGAAGATGTGTGGAACTGCTCAGACCTTTTAAGAGCCAAAAAAACTATGGCAGTACAAAACTCCATCTTAAACCTGTGTAGAAAATAAACAGGAATTCAAGAAGAAAGTTCATACTTTCTAAGGCAGAACTGAAGTACCCTGAAATTGCCTTGGAAAACAGCTTCTCTCCCACTGCTGCTGAAGGGTGTGGAGAAAGAGGGATATTTCAAGTCTAATAAATATGCAAATTACTCCTTGTCATTCAGTGCATTGTGGAGTGGGTCATCTTCCTAACCCCTGGCCCTCCTTCTGCATACATACTATTCATTAGCCTAGGCTTCTTGTCCAATCAATCCTGCCACATCTGAATTTGTTCTCTTTATTTTGAACAGTGCTCCCATTTTGGCCAAATATCTGATTTAACACTCTGAAATAAAACATTCTTTTTTCTGGATTTTTTCTCTTTAAAATACCTTAGTTGGTGAATTTGTAAAATGGTCTTATCATTTTTGAATGCAGATAAATCTGATGCAGGATACTGTAGCTGAATGTATTATTTTGTTGCTTCTCTGTCTCCCACTCCTTCAGTGGATATAAAGCTATTTCCCTTAAATCATGCACTGTACTTAAACATCTGCTGATGTTTAAGTGAAAATACATCAAGATGATTTGGGATACATGCTTCAAATGCAACTGCTTATTTTCATGTTACTGTCCTTAAACACAACTTTGCAAATAAAGAATAGGAAAATACATCAGCCTGAAGTTCACACATTTTTGTAGGTGATCTCAGTAGCATCCATTAGTATATTGTGACCTGGTTCAGCTATAGAGAAAGGAAAATAGAGGGCTGACCATACCATTAATGAGCCTATATGTAAAGTGAAAGAGGGCCAAGAATTTGAAAAGTTAGTTAAGAAGAGTGGCTACATAAAACTGGAAAGCCCACTTCGAAAAAGATCTGTCTTCATTATACTCTCAAAGTAAGGAACTGTCCCAAGCTAATGAAGGATTTCTTTCTCCTTTTATACTCAGCCTCTTCTACTGGTTCTTTTGCAGGTGTTTAACCAGACAGACGACGTGATACTATCTAGTGCTGAGAAAAAGAAAAAAGTGGAAGCAGAAAGACAGGAGTGCAGAGGGAAGAGCCAGACAAACCTTTCTGGAGGCAGCACAGCCTTAGATTACTTTAAAATGATTGTGAAGCCAGAACCATGCAAGTCAAAAACAGTCGGGATATTAAAAAGTATTTGGAAGCTACACTGGCCTGTGGTTTATTTCAACAGTTATCGGTGTTAATTAAAAATTCCAGAGGAAGAGTAAGCTTCTGCTGCAAAGGATATAGCAGTTTGCGTTATCAATCTTCCTCTGCAGTGGAAAGAATTAATCTTCGCCTGGAAAAATGACCATTTGTATATGGTTGATAAAAAAGTACTTGTTTGCACTGTCTCAGGGGTATTACCTAGTAAATTTTTTAAGGTGTCATTTTTCATCTGAAAACCTGAGGGCACGCTGCAGCAATCTCGCTGCAATTCTGAGACACGTACTCTATACTTTTTTGAATGGGTAAAATGAAGCAGCGACTGAACTTCCCAACCATGGAATAATCAAGCTTAGTAGTATATGAAATGAAGATCAGAAAGTAAACTATTCCTTTACAAGCATTACAACAATTGTTGTACCTGACAAGTATTTGACATGATCATACGATAGGGCTTGTCTAAATGAGCATAGTAAGTCTGGACATGAGTAGAAACATTAACAAATGTGACAGACTGCAAGAACTGCCATTCCGTTAGTGTAGCCAAGCTAAGTACTTAATATAGCTGAGAATCTCACTAATTAACTCTTTTTTCTTTTTTTTTTTTTTTCTTGAAGAACTTAAAGAACTAAGCAAAACTACAGAATGCCCATTGGGCATTTCTTTGTATAGGAAAAGGAGAAAAGCACAAACAAAACCAGACTCAAATTTTCAGACAGGTGGCCATGTGTTCCTTCAGTTCACAAAGTTCATGTGTCATTTTTTTTGGCAAATCAACAACAAACCTCTGCTTTTCTACTGTCATTCACTTGACTTTTTGCCAACGTGTTAAAGCATTTTTTCTCCAAAAGAAAATACATCACCAGCGTCTTTTACTATTCCCCCTAAAAATATTTACAGCACATTACATGCATACTTCTGACAATTGTGCTTTTGGAAAACATAATTCTCTGTAGCCATTAGAAAATAAAAGGTTTTTCATGCCAGGGAGATACTGTTTTAAATATGTGCTACTGACTAAGCACAGAGAGGCATAAGCAAGAACCTTCCTTAAGATAATGTTAATTTCTTGTCTATATCATAAAAGATTTTGCTGTACATAGGTAAAAGTCTGGGTAAACCCAGTCATCCAGCCTTTTAACTCCCAGCCCCCAAAAATCTTATTGATACATCAGTGCTTGAAAGTTCTCTTGACTTCGACCTACAAACAGAAAAGTAGAAAAATTATTTTTGTAATGCTTTCTCATGCCAGTTCTTTTCCTGTTGTCTTAGACTAATAATTCCTTTAGCAATAATTTAGCTTTGCTTTTATGTCAAACATTTTTGTAGATGATAAAGAACATAAGAAAAGTCAGGTGATTAAAGTTAAAAAATAAAATGCTAAAGGTTCTATAGCTATGATTAATGCTAGAACAATTTTTACCATCCTTTGCTGTTAAAAACAAATTCTCTTTCACCTAGCTCCATATATATTATGCAAAATGGCACATGTAAAGAGGAAAAAAGATGGAATCTGCAGAAAATGCAAACTGACGACATTACAACAGAAGTATTATGTGGTTAAGTAGTGATCAAACACTGTGTTTATATGTCCATAATCACTTAAAGGAAATGAAGATAAGGTCTGTTAGCTTTGTTATTCTAAACTAACAGATGGATTTTAAGACAGGAGATTAAACTTGATTATAAGAATATCTTATTGATTGAATGATGTATGTTTGCAGATCTCATACTCAGTATCACTGATGATTACAAAATTTATATACTCTAATAGCATCAAAGGAGAAACTACACAACCCAAAACCTGCTTCCCATTTGTGATTTGAACTTTGCAGTTTGTATTTGCACAAAAGGTGTCTTTCCACAGGTTGCTATGCACTAGTCCCAATCCCTTTGCACAATGCATTCTTTCTGATGTCCTACCTTTGTGGCAGATATAGGCAAACACATGACCCTCAGAGACTGCCTACATGGTAATTGCAACCAGATAGCTCATCTGCAGCTCACAATCACTCAGCACAAGCTCATGTGTAAACACCATGGTTTACAACCTATTTAATAATTTGGGTCCAGAGCCTGCAAGTTAATCCACTGCACTCTTAAGAATGAGCCAATCTAATATCCCATGTCAAGATGTTCCTCAGATTCCTCCCTGACTCCACAGAATTTCAGTGCTGGCTTCCACAGCATGACTATAGGTTTCACCTGCCAGAGCACAGCCGGTTGCTAGTCCAAGACAGGCCATCTGTGTTTAAATGAAAGAACTCAAGTGAGAACTAACAGTGCAAACCAAAAGACCTCTAACTTAAATTGCTTCCTCCATTTTCTTACCTCCCAATAAACTGAGGCATTTTAAAACAGGTAGATAAGGAGGCTGTGGCCACTACAGTGAAGGATATTTCTGAAATAAAGGTGAAGTCACCTCCCTGAATTGTCAGACAATTCTATGCTATTTCTTTCTTACAAAACAAGAATATTGAAAGCAATCAACAAGTAGAAAACCCTTATCCAGGGAGAAGTGCTTAACTTACATTAACCTTGCTCAGACAGCATTAGAAAAAGAAAAGCCATCTCAGACAAAAAGTAGCGAAGGGAATGGTGGCGACTTGAACAGCAAATTCTATAATGAGCTCATGCCTCTTGTATTTGTGAAAGAGATAAGCACTTGCTGAACAAGTAACAGGCAAAGATAAGATTAAATAACCTTGGTCACAGATCCAGTTCTTCATTAGCTCATGCATGAAAGAATCACAATTCCTCTGCAGAAAACAGAGATATTAGAAATGTTCATTACTGGTGCTCAAATGAGACAATTTAAAAAGATTACAAGTTTAGGATACTATGAGAATTATTTTTTTTTCCTCAATTGCTATAATTTTATCGTGTAATAATTATCTGAAACAAAGACTGAACAGGTAAGGCCATATATTTTGGCTTCATTATTTCCAATTTAGTTGGAAACAGAGGTCTGAGACATAGGCTGGGACAAAACCTTTAATCCAAACATCAAAAATAAGGTCATGTTTTGAGCACTGGAGGACCCAGAAAACTATAAAATGGCCACGAAAATACCAAAATAACTTTTTTTAAAAAAAAATTACATTCATATGTTAGATATTTGTTTCTCATGTCAAATAAACCAACTAGTAAAATCTGCTAAACCATGGCTAGATGTTTATCTATTGAAGGTGAAGAAAGCTGCCCTTGCGAAAAACACTTAAATTTTATTTTACCCTAGGCCACCCACAGTGTGTTTACTCGTCACACACACAGACTTGCTGTAAAGTAAGCAGGAGGATAATTCTAACTTAATTTTCAGGGTTTAATACTATGCATGAGTGATAAAATTAAATTCAGACTCCAAGTAAATATGCAGGGGTTCAAGCACACACGTTGGTGAAGAGCTTTCACAACTGGGCAAACAAACAACAAAAGAAATCTAAAAAGGTGTAACATAATACCATAGAAAAGATAGAGCTCTGTAAGACAGAGTCATAGGCTCTGTTTCACAGATATCTAATAGCTACTACCGACACAATTATGCATCTATAGCTATGTTTAATCTACCTCATATAGGGCTGGCTGCTCATTGCAGCAGTTTTCAGTAAATTTGAAGGGAATGGGGATACACCCTGCAATCCAGCTTATTGATTGCATCCACACAGCAGAGACCTGCTGCAATGCTGCTGAAGAGATGTGTTGATATGAAAAGATAAAGACTTTTCTCCCAGTTTTCCAGACGCAAGGCATTCTTCCTAGGAAATGTTTAAGGCCCTCTGAGGATGCATAAACTCAAATTCTCAAGCAGCTACAGAGAGACAAAACCCAGATGCTTGACCAATTAAATAGAAGTCAGAGCCCAATGATTTCTCAGCTTAGCAAGCAGAATCAAATTTTGTTGTCCAGGGCTTTCCCCAGACATACACACACACAAACACTACTCCCATCCCACAAAAAGGATGAGGAGAAACCAGAGGGATTAATGAGATGTTGAGGTGGTTATGGATGATGAAAGGAGCTGAAAGGAGCCAGAGCAACCCCTAAAGTAGTCAGCAAGATGTGGAAGAAAGCTCTGGGTAAGAGTGACGGTCCCTGTAAACTTCATCCAGACTGCTGCTGTTTTCTCTGCATCTATTCTCTTCTCTTTTCAGGCACAAGCTTCCCATCTCCTGTCCATCCTTCTACCACAATTGACAGAACCTGCACTCACCAGCTAACACTGCACCTAATCAATCCCCCATCCTCACGAACAGCCATTATTCCTGTGCCTTCAGTATTAATGGGGGAAAAGGGCACAGGCTCAGCCCATTCCAGCTGCTGAGACATCAGTTCATGTCACAAAGCAATTCTCCCTCACTGACACCAGCAGAGCTGCATAGAAGCAGCAGAGATACTAGCTTAATAAATTGTACCTTATTTCATTTAGAGCTGACACTAAGGTTTCCCTGCAAGAGGGGCCAAAAAAACAGCTTACTGTTAAAACCCTCAAGATACCACAGCAGTTCCTTGGCTGGCAAGTTCCCCTTGCCAAGTGCCTGTTTAACTTGAACACTAACAGGCTTATTTTCTGCACTAAAATTTAGGCAGATTTTGGCACACTGATAACATGAGATTAATACAAGCCGTTCCCTCGAAGCTAGACATAAAATGTTATGCATACAAGTCAAACTGAAACTTTTCCTACATTAAAAGCAAAAATAAATAACTCTTTGACAAGATGATAATGCACGTGAACTTTCAGAACTAATGACATTCTGAGATGAAGATGTATAAAATTTACTGCAGCCACCACCTAGAAAGAGTAAGAAAAGGACTGACTACAGGAAGAGTACATGCTTTGTTTATCTGAAATGCCTGGTGAATGCTGCAAATTCAATACATTTCACTTTAAGAGTGCTGTTTTTTTTTTAGTAAACACAAGAACATGTGGAAACCTCTAGCAAAGTTGTGTCCAAGAAAACAAATACCAATTACACTGTATTATTGGATTTACAAGTCACAGAACCTATTGGAGAACATTCTTCAGTAGCAAATGCTTAAGTAAGAGAATCAGCATAAGAACAGCTTTATTACTTCTTTGAGCTTTTTTTTCAAACATATTTTAATAGTAATGCGTACCACATATAATGTAGACAGCTGATTAAATAAAAAAGGCCATCAAGATTATCTATTCTTGCTAGTCCTTGGGTGTAGGTAGTCTAACTAATGTAAACCAGAGGAGATAAGTATCAGTAACTTATGAAAAATGCCATTACAGCATGCTAGAAGCAAAACAGCCATGTGAAATGAGAGGAACAGAACTCAATATAGCGTGCAATGACTATAAGCTTCAGTGCCCACATACTAAGCTTGCTGTACTGTAATGGTCTGATACATTCATTTTGACCCAGAGACCAGAGATAAATTGTCTTAGCAATACAAACAAACAGCTAAGCAATTAGGGAAAAGTTTTTGGAGAACATAGTGATAACATCTAAAAGCATTGTTGGGTGATGGGGAAAAACAGCCCCTCAGATAGGGGGTTTAATCTGAAGTAAAAAAGAGAGTATAATTGCTTTGCCAAATTACAGTGCACTAAAAAAAAGCAGACAAGCAACTGGCACTGGTATTTGTCTGGCATCTATTTCAGTGTATCCAACCTGAAAAGTAACTTACATTGTCCCATTTGGAGGTAATTAAGTTTTGCCTATAAAAACATTTTTACATGTACAGCTGCGAAAGCATCAGAACTGAGAAATCAATGAGGATCCACAAAGTCTGAAAGAATTTCTATAACTTAAAATTTACTTAAAGTAACTTATTAAAATGAAGTTTCCAAGCACCAAGGTTAACATAGTAGTCAAATGAACAAAGCAACAATTTTATCTATCAGCTTTTACATATCAGCACTCTTCAGAGAGTCAAACACAGAACTACATTAGTTGAAGCACAAGACATTGGCTGCAACAATGTCTGTTACCTCCCAAGCACAGAAATAGAGATAACTAGTATTTAACCTAAATTTCATGTTAATTTATCAACAAGCATTTTGTTATTGCTTTAAAAATCACATAAAATGTTATCTTCATAAACACAAAGTATTATATACAATTAGAAATGACTGAAATATCAGGCCTAGAATACATTCTTTCAATTGGGCAGGGTTACCCAAGAAATAGTCATAAAAGCATAAAATAATCTCTCAAATTAATACTAATTTTTGTTGTGAACACCCTTATACACAAAAAGATAGTTTTATCAGATGGAGATGCCTCCTTATTGAAAAATATCTATATTTGATTTTAGTGGAAAAAATTGCAGTGTGGAGGAGATAAATACACTCTGCACTTTTGCTGCAACTGAATGACCAGCTGTCTCATAGTGTCCACCAAAGGAATGAAATTGGTATTGGTTTTAAATGCATAAAATGAAGATGCATCCAGCAATTTTTTTACCAAATAACTTATTTTTTCTTGCAAGATTTTCCTTTGAAATATATTTCAAAAACCAATACATCTTGAAAAGTACATAATTCAAACATTTATAAGAGAAGTGGTTTTGGCTGTTATAAATGATCCATGATCTTAACTCTACCCCATATAATAGAAGCAGGTTCAATAACTCAGTCACGTAATCTGAACTCCAGTGTAATTTAATGCACTGAAAGAAGGTATGTCTTGCTCCACTGTGGACTATGTATAGTATATAAAAGTCTATAGAAGCTACCTAAATGCAATGAATAATTATTCATATTTCAATAAGGAAAATCACTCTACAAGTAATTCAGAATAAGATTGCACAGAGATTAGCAAATAAGGCAAGACTGCAATATCCCTTGGTAAATATCAAATTAAGACTTAAAAAAATAGGAAAAACCCTATTTGATTTCTGGGTAGAAATAAATTAATTTTTTTTTTTTGTTCAAACTTCATGTAATTTGTTAACCAAATTATGACATTTTTATTGATTTTATGTATATACTATTTTACAGGTCATTTTGAAAGCTTTACATTTTTTCATAATATTGTGAATTATGAAATAACAAAAAAAATCACCCACAAATAGCATTCCCTAACTACACAACTGTTCTCCAGATCCGTAAACAAATTTTCTCTTTTCTCCCTCTAATTCATTCATCACAATTTATCAATTAACAACACAGAAATAATGTCTTAATAATGCTTAGGCTATGGAGATGAACAGTATTTCAACTAGAAGGCAGACTTTTGGTTTCCACGGATGTGATATCAACACAATGCTCAGAAGGATAGCAGTAAAACATTATTAAGGTAAAACTTAAACTCCCTGCCTTGGAGAGAATGCTAGTTTTCCATCCCAGCTCTCCCCACCACTGCCACAACTTGAACTCCTAGGAAAACAAATAGTGTCTTCTTGCCTTCAGGCTTGTCTCCACTCTTTCTCCTAGCTGATGCTTATACTCCCTATAAGCATCAGTGGGCTTTTGATTTGATAGGTGGGCTGCCTTACTTTCTGTCACAGGAGCAGCCCAGGGAAGCAACTACAGAAGGAAAAAGGAAGGCCAGCTAGTGTATGCAACTTCTAAAGTATTTTTATTGTTGAATGCTGCCAAAACAAAACATGCTGTGACATGGCTTGTGGATAGAACTAGAGCAGATCAGGAATCACCTATGTATTTTAGTTGCAGACACAATGAAATCCTATCACTGTGCTTTTCCTTTCCCCTAATATACTTTACATAAATGGATGCAATGAAATGCCTGTTACTAGAATTGGAATATATATGATATATATACACATTAAATTTAGTCTCACATAAAAAAAAAAAAATGTTAAACTATTGCAAAACCAAGAGACCAAGGTTAAAAGAAAATATACACTCATTTATTTTTACCTATGCCATAGTAATAAACAAAGTCACACTTCTCTGTCCATTCTTTGTGCAATCAACATATTTTTTCACCTCCTCTCCCCCCATTGAAACACAAGGACCATGCCTGGCACTCTATTTTGTGTAACAATGAGAGACTGAAGTAATCTGATAAGAACAGTTGTACTGTCATCTTCAACAAAGAACATACTTTAATGTTATGTCTTTCAAAGTTTCACCACAGATGCATATAAATGCTGTTACCAATATTGTCAAGTGTCATGGAGCTCGATGGAAACAATTATGTGCATTGTAATATCAATCTTTAATGGAAGTCCAAACTAAGCCCTTATAAAATGGTTCCTCCCTTTACCAGTTTCATCCTCACACATACAGACAAAATGTGCTAATGCTGAAGACTAGGAATACAGTCTAGCTCATTGGACCTTTTTCAATAACAAATGAAAAAGTTGTCTTATTTCCATTCTCTAACTTGCTTTTGAAATAAATAATAATTTCTGAGTAAACCAGCCACAAATATGAATCTTTTACATTGATCTGAAAACACAGACATTCTCTGTAAACTATTTCTAATACACAACAGGTATTTGCAGCCATAGATCCCAGAGTCATCCCATCTCCTTCATGAAAAAGTCTATTCCCACTCTAAAATTCTGTGAAAGGACTAGAAAACTCATTAAGAAAAAAAATAATTTTGTAGAAGCTTCTGTTTCCAAAACAACCTTTTATTTTAGACTTTTCCACCAAATCTGAATAATTTCATGCATACAGGTTCACATGATATATGTACTTACTTGTATTTTGACAACCTTCAGTGGACTGTTACAATAGTGTTGTTTTCCAGAAAAGTAGAACTACAATACCAAGTTGAGCCTTTAGGGGTTGGTTGAGTTTTTCATTAAACTGATGTTCGAGTACATGTACCATTTTCCTTAGTGTGGCAGCTTGCCAATTTAACATTGGGGAAATTCGGATGCGTATAAATTAAGTATATAAGTAAGTTTGTTGAAATGACAAATTGGATTTTGAAAACTGAAACGGGAGTTTCTGTCTCTCATTGCGTTATAGCGCAGTGCCCTCCACTGGCCAAATCTCCTCACTTAAAAAAGCACAAATTCTCTGAGAAATTACTTTTCAGACTAAAAGCAAACAAACAAACAAAAAAGCCTCCAAAAAACCTCAGCAGCAGTGTCAAATTCTCTGAAAAAGTTACTACATAATGGCATCAATTTATACCAGTGCCAGCCTTGCTTTCATATTACATGGTAATAAAAATACTTTGGGTGCTGAAATAAATCCTGAAGGAGCCTTCATGAAAACTAAAAATTAGAGGTGACAATACAAAAATAGGTGGTACTAAAATGTGTCACTGACACAAGGCCTTATAATGGTAATAAGTATACACCCACATTAGCAATTACTACTGTCCGTTGAATTTTCACTATTTTACCTTTTTGCAGTTCAGATATGACAGACCCTTATATAAATTTCTCTTCGAAGCAATTAATAATGCTTTTGAGTGCAGTGGACAGACCTAGGTGCATCATTACTATTAGTGGTACCTGAAAGTAAGGATTAAGAAGTGTCAAGAGCCAACAACACAGTGAGAGAGCTAGAAACAAGACAAATTCCTTCCCTTCATGGCACTGTGGGTTGCTTATTTATTACTTTTTGATCTCTCCCTCTCCATTTTATATGTGCTTTAAAAATATGGAAGCAATGTAAATGTGGCAGTGGTAGGCAAACTGAAACATCTTCGGGAATATTCTATGCCCTGACCAGCCTTGCTGCTGTCATTTGGCCAACGCGCTTCTCATGGGTGATGTTACCTCTTATAATACCTTTCCCTTCTCTAGCTGCCTGATGGCCAGTATTGCTTCACAGCTTTCTCCAATACCTATATTAGCTCTGTGACAATATTTGATGACACATTAAGTGCCTGATCACACTTTCAAAAATTAAGAAAAACAGTATTTGAAAATAATCCATGAATAAATGTGAAAGCACAAGGGGTGGTAAAAGAGATCTAACTGATTGTTAAGGACCCTAGTGACACTGTCTTATGAATAAAAGTGTTATTAATGAGCTTTCAGTAGATTCAATTATCCTACACAAGATTACTGTCTAATTATTAGATCTAATGATACTCAGTGAGATAGATTTGCTGGCAATAAGGTGAATTATTAAGAAAACTAAAAGCAACAAGCTATAGGAAAAAGTTATGATAAAAATCCAAATAGTTTGCATAGACAGATCAAAAGCATAGAAAGATCGAAATTATGCTCTGTGTTAAAAGCTGGGCACTATCGGACTTTCAAGCAATGCAAAGGAGGATACAAAAATATTTTTAAACCCCTGATAAAACCTTCACTGCCACCTACAGATGGAAGGAACAACTGGGAGGCTTAAATAAAGCTGAAAGATGCATTTAACATCCCTTTTTCAAGTGCTGCAAGAAACCCCAACATTGTTTCTGAACTTGTTTTTGAGGAAAATAGCTAGATCCCAAGACTTATCATGACATATCATCTTCCTGTGACTATAGTTGCTTGGATTGCCAACAGTTTAGCAAGTGGGATTTTCCACTTTACTGAACATCATTTCTAAGTGTCTCACCCCAACCTCTGTACACCCCAGTTCTGGTGAAGTGGGGAGCAGCCTTGGTGCTCTGTTCTTCCAGGCAGCCTGGGGTGAGCACAAACTTCAACAGATGGGAATTACTTCATTATTCTTCAAGAATAAACCTTAATCATCACAGAAGGTTCTGGCTTCACTGAAGATTAAACTTTGATATTCCTTTTGTATCAGGATGGCATCAGTCATCCTTGCCCTCAGAGTCTCAGTTTCCCTGTTAGAATGAAGTGCTACATTGTAGGCCTTAAGGTTTTGTAGACATTGCCTTATCTCAGATCTACCTTTTCGCCCCTCCTTCGGGGTTCTTATATAGCTTATGGCAACAGACATTTCCTCTCCCCCCCCTTTTTTTTTTTAAGCAGATATTCCCACTTCCTTTGTTTGTGCAATGACCACATAGTAATGCTGGGTTGTTTTGCTGATCATTTTGCAGATAAGATCTCCCTCATACAATCTAAAAGCTGTTTCTCCTACTGTGAACTTGAAAGAAAAAATTGGAGGTGAGAATGGTGGATATCTGGTTGCTTCCACATTGAGATCTCTATACTTCTATTACACTGTTTTAAGACTTCAGACTGATATAGTGAGCCATTTTCACAGCCACATTACACATAGATTAATACATAGGAATGCAGCAGATGTAGATGCTTTCTAAACTTTTGCATACAGTTGTATTACACCCACAGCTCCTTAACATGATTTGACTCTGCTGTGGACAGGGTCTCAGATAGAGGAGCAACTGTTGGTCTGGTTCTCAATCCATGAAAAGTAATTCAGAGCCCACTTTCCCGTGGGGAGCAGGTGTAGCTATCACTTCCCTGGCAGCCTGTTCCAGCTGAAGAGTTATTGCTACAGCTGTTCAGCTGACGGCAATTACCACTGATGATGGTCATTGTATGTGGATCTCACCTTCTAAAGGTTTCCTCCCAAGAGAGCTGATGTGATGACTGCTGAACTGCAGAATTACACTGATTTCTGCTAAGAGACCAACTGACATTTACCTTTATGTGACCTTAGTGAGCTACAAAATGCATACTCAACCGCAGTTGCTTAGGCATGCTGACATATTGAATTTCTAACTTTTGCTTTTCCTTACAGTCTACAGAGCTTTAAACACCACAGCTTTAAACCACAGAACTCTGAAAAACAAAAACAGGATGTCTGCCTCTAAAGCTGGTGCTGTGTATATTTTTCCTGAGACTGTGCTGTCTGGGACCAGGTTGGTGTAATCTTTCAATACAGTCTATTGGCCAGACTCTCTTTCCTGCTGGAAGGTTAAATCTGCATGCGTGACAAAAAATATTTTCTCAGCCAAGGGTTGTTGTCATCACAATCTGCATAACAATAAGACCAGCTGGACATAAAATAAGTTAAGGCTTAAAGTTATGATCACCTTTACTCTTGCAAAGATCCAGCGAAGCCAGAAATAATCCAGAAAAAGACAAACACCATCTGCACAATTTAGCATAGGAGCAATGCTGTTCTTTTTAATTCTTCCTCAAGAGTGGGTTTTGATACTGCAAGAGTATGTTAGTGGTAGTCAACAGGACTTGCAGTTAAAGGGAAGAGTTCCAGCTGAAAGGACCTACAGTGACCATCTGGTCCAACTGCCTGACCACTTCAGGGCTGACCAAATCAAAGCGTGGTATTAAACGCATCGTCCAAATGCCTCTTAAACTCCGACAGGCTTGGGGCATCGACCACCTCTCTAAGAAGCCTGTTCAGTGTTTGATCATCTTCTTGGTAAATAAATTATTCCTAATGTCATATCTAAACCTCCCTTGGCACAGCTTTGAACTGTTCCCATGAGTCCTGTTGCTGGATCCCAGGGAGAAGAGACCAGCATCTCCCTCTCCACTTCCCCTCCTCAGGTTGCCCCTCAACCTCCCTTTCTCCAAACCAGATAAGCCCAAAGTCCTTAGCTGCTCCTCGCAGGACAAGCTCTCCTGCCCTTTCACCAGTTTTGTTGCCTTCCTCTGGACACATTCAAGGACCTTCACATCCTTGCTTGTTAATCAAGCCATACACCTGTCCCCAAAGTCTGTATCACTTAACACAGGTAAAGCACAATTATAATTTCTGGTTTGAATGAGCTGTTGGGAGTGGCTGGCCTTAAAGGTTCAGACTAAGATCAAAAATCCACTGTGCTTTGTACCTGTTCTCATTCTGGTGCATATTTATCTTCCTTTTTCCCTTTTTCCACTTAGCCAAATTTCTATGCACTTTGAGAGGTTTTATTTGCACTTTTGCTGCTTACAGACACAGTTAAAGAATTATTAAGCTTACAGCTTACAGACCCCAATAGCATCAGCTTTTTTCCTCTAAGACCTTGTGATACACATTAGGCTGCATCAGACAGATGAAACTGTTCTGCCAACAATGGATAGGAGAAAAAACACAGTTTCATCATGCACTGATGGAGTCATCTTCTGACTGCTTAGCAAAGAATTTGAAAAATTGGGTGGGTAAATACATCGGCAATAAGGCAGTTTAAGCATTTATTGTTCAAAACAACTGCTCATCAAGTGATTGATATTAACATATTTATTTCATCTGTCAGATTTGGTTAGTCTCTAGCAACATCGTTCTTATTCAAATTTGGACACCTCAGAAG
The DNA here is from genome assembly GCA_009867235.2 of Psittacus erithacus. Classification (NCBI taxonomy): domain Eukaryota; kingdom Metazoa; phylum Chordata; class Aves; order Psittaciformes; family Psittacidae; genus Psittacus; species Psittacus erithacus. The sequence continues at coordinate 43,244 of WYDI02030627.1, forward strand.
CAGTATGAAATAACATAGCTCCACTCAGTTCAGCAGTCATGTGAGACTTTTACACGCAAGAACCTGGGTCAGACATAGTCAGCAAGAACTTCAGACAACCATAGAATTATATATTGAATGTGATGACTTTGTTCTTTAGTTCAGGAGGCTGCATTTGTTCACATATTTTGCCCAGATCACTGGAAACAAACATCATTACAGCTACTTAAAGAATCCTTAGCAGCTGTATTTCTACAGAAAGGTATCTTAAGCTCAATTTGAAAGCTGGATATTTGGTTTTGGCTTTATTGACACCTTCCACCCCCTTCTACCAGAACAGCATACCTTCTCTAAGCTCGCATGAATCACTACCATCAGAAATCCAATACTGGATGGATTAAGCACTGAAACCTGGGCAGTGTTGCATCCAGCTGAACAGGTTTGTTTTCACTCAACACAATACATTTTAATACATTTCTTAAATGGTAGTATCACCAGTTTCCAAACAGCCCGATAGCTTTTGCCAAGCAACCACTTTAGTCATTACAAGACTAATGCACATGTGCAGATTGATGCAACAGGTCGCAAGGGTAAAGGATAAGAACTCTTTCTCCTCAGACAATATCTGCCTACTACACACCAAAGGGAGTTTTCAAGACAGTATGACCAAAAGTAAAGGTTACTGCATCAGAGAACATCCCTCCTATCATCTGTATGGCAGAGAGGATTTCAGAAGAATCTACTGTTCACATTACAGAAAAAAAACCTTCAGAACATTAGCTGTAGACCTGACCTGTCATGTTTAATTATCAACATAGCAGTTTACAAAGTTTAAAAACTTACCAGTTACTGGCTTTGAAGTAAAGGTATACTGTAAGATTGATTCTGTAACACCCATAATGCTTGTTGAAGGCAAGGAAAACTTTGCCTTTTGGCAGCTTGACAAAGCCATGCTTGAGTTCACAAACAAGTGCTCCATGAGAAACTGTCATCATCATAGCATACTATCATTAACTGTTATGTGAAAGCCATGTTTTCACTCACTTTGCAGACTGAGAAGTTCATTGCATATATACACACACCTTTAACTGAATACTACTTTTTCTTTGAAAATTTTTTTGTCTTATTTATTGACCTAGTGACTCTAGGATGAAGATTCGTTGCACCAATTATCAAATGCATGTTATTCCCAAATGAGTTAACCACTTTCTATTATGTAGGTCACTCCAAAGGAGGGGTGAGGAGATGGGCAACCTAATGTACACATAACTCCAGAGCATGAAGCAACATCTACGTGAATTAACACAATAGCTGCTTATTCTAACCAGGTAAACAAGCAAAATAAAAGTTGAACTTTTTTTTTTTTATGGGGGGGGGGTGGTGTGTGGAAGGAAGGGGAAATATATATATATTTTCCTATCACAAATTCCAAGACACACAAGTGTAGAGAATATGTTACTAAGTGCAAAGCAAAAGCCGTGCTGTTTTGTAAAGTTGACACACTGAAGCAAGCATAGCACACATTAAGACTTACCTGCTTACACTTCTGCTAAAAGACAAGACAAATAATCATGCTAAGTATGTCTAATATTCATGTAGAAGACACATGCAAATCAGGCAAATACAATGTTAATATCTTATTGTTCATATAGCAGTTTAAAGTCAAGAACCAGAAATACATCCTGTTCTCTGCTTGTCCAAAGAAATTGAATAACGAAATACTACATTTCTACACAAAAATAAAGACAATTCTAAAATGAATGCATCCCACTAAGTAGAATTACACAGTGAGATTATCAGTGACAAAGGCAAAAACTGGCACGCCTGACTTCAGAAGCATGAAATTACATGAAAGAGTGTTTTGGCTTTGTTTTTACATAGTACCTTTATAACTTCATACTACATCTGTAACTTTTTACCTCATGTTTTCTATACCTTTGAAGTCAATTACAGATATTCAGAAGCTACATTTCAAGCATACATGATATGCACTGGGTCTTAGAATGTAATAATCACTAATTTGGCAATATTTAGCTACAAGATCATTCTGTTTATATGTACCTGACATCAACATCAAGAGAAATTAATGGCTTGGATGGTATATTACTTTAAACTGTATATATAAAAAGCATATTACTTCAAATATTCTCCATTTTTTTTTCACTTGTATATTTGGTTAGCTTTCCACTACTCCTTTTTCTTACTTTCCAAACAGGAGAGAAAAGCATTTAAACTCTAATATGAGCTAGAAAAAAAAGGACCAATTTGAATGAAACTATTTATAATTCTCTGATTTGAAAGAAGGTCCAAAATATAGTATACTGAGAAAATGCAAGCACAAGCATATCTTGTATAAAAGCATAGTAGAGTTTATAGATTTAGTAGACACATCATCTGTATGAGTTATTCTGTTGGACACAAAGTAAACCCCATATCATGTGAAAGGAAACATTTAAAAAACAATCACACTATAGACTGGAATCATATCACTTTTAAATTCATCTTGAACACCACTGTCTGTATTTTTCCCTATCTGAAGGCAAGCAACAATTTCTCTTCTTCTTTTCATTTTCAGATATTTACCAAAGAGTTTTTCCAATGACAATTCTGTATTTTCTTTTCAAGCATCAGATTTTCACCAACATTAACACAACACGCAATTGTCTAGCTAGACCTTCATGAGATTGTGTCAGCTGTGCTACCTTTATATGCCTTATATCACTGCTAACTCGAATTCTACTCACCAGCATTGTTTGTATCAGTTTCTGCATGTAAGACAAAGCATTAGTACGACACCTGGATGCTCTGGTCCATCCAGGCCTTGCTTTATGCTTTAATGCTCTACTTCACGTTTGAAATTTACTCTAGAATACCTGTCCCTAACTGGATTTGTACATTACAGGACAAAAGCATGAAGGTTACTCAAGATCCTGTCAAAATACAATATGGAGATGCCCTACACAAAGATACTACTATGCTTATTTCAAGAAAAAGACATTTGCTAAAGCAAATACAAACAACATTAGAAATCATGCAAACAGTTGCAGTGAACTCACGGATAATGGTTTTTTTTTTTCCTGTCCTGGTCAATCTAGACACCTTCATCATCTCCTTAATAATTCTACTTTCATATTTTTGTAACATCATTTCCTTGCAGGTGTGCCTATTTTATCAAAATATTACACATACTGTAGCCCTTCTATTTTCAGGCTGTACCTAAAACTACAACTTTATTTATGTTTCTAATCGACACATAAAATATTCCTATTAGGGGTGCTTTAGAGCTCAAACTGATTCAGAATTCTACAAAGTATAAGCCCACCCATAAAACTCAATTTCAGGAACTGTGTCAGCTGCCTTAAAAAGTAGAACTAAGACACCAAGACTGCAAGCCACTTGTTGCACAGCAATTCTCTTTCTAATTGTCTTACTACTTCCAAATAAACTTAAAGCTAAACTTATATTTTGTCAAAATATCCACAGAGTTAAATAAGAGCAAACTCATAATCATTTCAAGTGCAGCCAGCAAAAAAATATTTTTAATCAGTGACAAGTCTGTCTCATTGTTAATAAGCATTTATATTATCAGTTAAAAGCTGTTGTTTCACTTACTGTGCCACGTCAGATACAGCTGGCAGTGGAGACTCTTCTGACACAAGGTCGATGTCATCAGTGAAGCTGTTGGCCCGTGACATTTCCTGGGTATTCCCTTCTAAATGTCTTTTTGCTGCACAAATAATTCAAAGAAATCATAATAAATTAAGCAAACAACATATACAAGCTCTTTCCCTTACTTAAACTAATGTAGATTGAAGAAATGGTGCTAATATGAGACACAGCTTTATTTTATTTTTTTGTCAGAATCAGTGAAGTTGATGTTTATATGCCATACAAAAATACATATGTGCAGGTACATAATCCAAATATACAGGGACCTCTTACAAGGAAAGGCTTTTCTTCTTGTGGATTGTCTTCCTGTCAGGAGAAATTCATCATACCCATAATTTCAATATTGGTATGATGATAGAAACAATCTAACATCTCCCCAATTAATACTATAAACATAGAAACTACATATAAATCACACTTTTGTCTCAAGTATTGTATTTGGTCACTATATTCACCAGTGTTCAGAAATTCTCTCACTGACCAAAGCCTCAGGTGTTTGAATGCAGTCAGCTCAGTAGGGTGACCACAATGGATACAAAGCTGTACTGTAGCTCAGCTTATGTTCCAAGCGTAAGCTACAGATTTCAGTACAGATTCGGAAGACATATGATGGACAATAAAGGAGTTCACTCACAGACTACAAAAAATAGAGAAGTGCAGCTTGCCCTGTAACCGATGAAAACTGATGCTTTAAAAAAATCTACTCTCAATGCTCACTTCCATCAAGTATAGGGCTGACTTCTTCCACCATAAATGTGAAATACACGTGTACCTGCCTTTCCAAGTTCAGCTACATCAATATCCATATGCAGTTTCTGCTTTGAGGTCTTGACAATATCTTTTCCTATATTTATTTTGTTCAAAAGCTACGATGTACATATAGCTTAAATTGCTAATATCACTAAATATCAAACAACACAAGTAAAAGACTAAGTAGTGCATAAACAGTGTTGGGTAAGAAGAAAAAGCAAACCACATGGCAGAAATGAGAAAGCTTGCCCCCCAGAAAGCTAAATTGTTGAAATCTCAAGCTAATTCTAGAGCACCACTTTGTCTAGACTACATTAAAGTTAAATACTGAACAGCATAGTGACATCAGAGCTTATATTAGAAGAGCCATAGCAAAAATGGAAAGGAATGAAAATGAAGTCTATGGAATATAATTATAAAATGGCATAACTGAACACTGCTAAAAGACATACAATTACAAAGGTATTTTATTTACATCTGTGTTTCTACTACAATGGGTCTTTGCTCCATAACATGACAGTTATGAGAAAACAGGAACAGCAGCATGCTGGTTTGGAAACCTTCACTTTCTAATTATGGCCATTTGGGTGTGCTGTGCTGAGCACTGAAGAGCAGCTCTGCTGTTACAGCAGGATGCACCTCGAACCCCCGCTTCTCTGCACATGGACCTGCTGCCAATATGCAGAATATAATCCTGGTCTTAATAACCTCAAGCTGTGCTTGGTTACCTACACCAGCAGGGAAAGCTTCTATTCCCTCTTTAGGAAGGGTAAAAACATGTAAACTTTCTGTTTGGTGACGAGTGCTATGATTAGCTGTGACAGTAGCATGATTACCTGTGACAGTCTCATCCCACAAGTACTAAATACACATCTAATTACTACAAGCATTATGAAAAAGACAATGATGTGGTTATGCACTTCATACAAACAGGAGTTCTGTAACATACACTCCAAGGTTAATTTTATCAGTTGAATTGAAGATGTGCACTCTTCAACTCCATAAAACTAAGTATAGGGGTCATGTCCCAAAGATTGCCCCCTTGCTTCTCCTCTCCTCTCCTACACTTTTCATGGTAAGATCTATGGACAAAACAATTTTTGCCAGTTTGGTTACAGAATAGATTTATCTCAAAAACCTGCCTCTAGCTCACACTATTTACATTAAAAGAAAGAACAGCTTCTAGAAATGTTACTCTTAAATATCAAGTTTAAGCAGAAATAACACCTCTGAGGCTCATATTTGGGTGGTGATATTTTAAGATTCCCTACTACTCTCAGAGCCATTTCCTCCAATTCAGAGTCAGTTCAGATTCATGTTTTGTGAAGTATTAAGCCATCACAAGAGAATATCTGTTTTATCCTTGCAATAAAGATGCTACTTAATACTAAATGACTTTATGTTTTTATCACACATTAATTCTGTGTGGTCCTGCTTTAAAATATTAACCCATTATTAATATTTTCTGGTTCACACATCCAAACATTAATGTGAATGGCAAATGCAAGTAAAATGTCCAATGTTCTAAATCTTTTCTGTCCTTAAGGTGACTGTTAGAGTGGTAAGCGGTTATCTTACTTGAAACACTCTTTCTGGAACCAACTCAGTTTCTGTAAGCAGCTGTCACTTTCCCTGAGTGAACTTCCAAAATTCATTTAGACAGCAATGTTCAGTCATAAATCAAAAATCCTAAAAACCACAAAGAAGGAACAAGATTTTTTTGAATGTCAAGAAGCCATGAGCTTCTGAGAAATAAAGTAATTCACCATAATCACTCATAATAATGCTTTCATTTTGAGGAAACGTGAAGCGTTAAAATGCATTTGAAATACACATGGCAGTGATACTTTCCAGAAATAAAACTCAAAGTTGTAAGGTCCAGCTACTACATATGGTAGGTTTTTAACAGCTGCAGCTTAAGCCAAAACAACTATATCTTCCCTCTCTATATTTATTTTCATAAGCTTTCCTCTTCCAAACTGAATTTATGGGAAGAAATACTTAATTTTTTGTTGCTTATTAGCAAGGAGGGAAGGCAAAGAAATATGACAGGAAAAGAGAAGCCATCCTTGCTTTCCATGTGCTGCTACTCACAATATTTAGAAGCTGTGCCTACTTGGTTATAAATATAAAATGTTTTATAAACAAGCACAGTTGGAAGCAGCAAGTTAAAAATACAGAACAGTATCTACCACAGTACAACAAATATCAGGTGAATGCCATGAAATGGGTCAACTCATTGAAAGAATCAGCAAAAGGAAAGCTGAATTTCATATATCTCTGTTTTTTAACTTCAGTGTCAGTTTCTAAAATGGTGAGAACATGTAATAAACACATCAAAATGTAACCCTGGGATATTTTTAATGCTGCTTTGCTTTATCTAACCATAGATTCCTTATTTGTATCACACCAACTTCTGTCTTTGTAGTATGGGGAAAAACTGAACACCAAATTTACAACTGCAGCAGAAAATACGATTGCACATGGTTCTCATTACCATGGTCATCCTCAAGCAGGCAATGTCCAATACCAGGACAAAATAACCAGGAAAATTTTGCACTATTCTCTTCTCAGATAAAAAAGGTGAAAAGAAAAAGCAGGCCTCTTCTATTCCAAATAATTCCAACTTACTGTTTTTATTAGGTTTGTTAATACTCACCGAAATACTCCAAATACAAATTTAAAGATAATTCATACCATTCATACACAGCCTACTTTACAAGTGTGCACAGAATTTCAGTGTCTGCTTATGTTATATAAAAGGTACCTGAAGTTGTTACTCCTAGGAATAAAAATACCAAAGAACTGGAAGGCAGGAAGATATTTGGCAAATTAAACTAGCACATGGATAGAAATGGATGTTATATTTGAGGCAGTTTAATATAAAACAGTTTCTGCCACATGCATATTTATTCCTCAGATTGTTAAGTAATAGATTGTGTAAGACAGTGCCAAATAGCTGGTGGCAGGGGAAAGCACATAGAGCAGATGGATAAAGATGACCAGGAAAACTGTAGAGCTCATGTAAAAATACAGGGCTGGAGAAAGGCCAGATGGGACACAAAAAGGAAGCTATACCAGTGTTCAACGCAGTGAAAAGATTAATGTATACAGAACACTGATGAAAGTCATTTGTTTAAAAAGAACTTTATTTAAAAAAAAAAAAATAAAAAAAGGAAAAAAGGTTAAGGGACCAAAATTAAATTCCTTCAGTGCCACTGTCTTTTTATGACCTTCAGATCAGAAGTTGTTAAAACACACTCTTTCATAACACTAGGCTCCATTACTCAATGTAACAAACATCTATTAAGTAAACATAAGATTTAACATTATACATAAGGCTATACCTTGACAGAAAAACCACGGGATGACTATGCTTCCTTTATCCACAGAGAGAGCATATCAGAGCATTATTTATTTCTTGTCTTCTCTACTGTGGCAGGAACTCATATCACCTCACCCCTCAAACTGAAGTATTTTTAAAGCTGTATAGAGATGCAACTGGTTTGGGGCCTAGACTGAGACATTTCCAAGTCCTTAATTTCCTCAGAAAAAGAAAATGGCTTATGAAATCCAAAGCACCTATAAATGTCTGACACCTGACCACCAGCCTGCCCTTAAAAACCTCTTTAACTTGCTATTATTATTATTCATTTCAGCCGCCAAATGGTATTCAACCTCATCTGAGCAGTTATGCTGGAAAAATACGGCAAAACATATCATTACCACAGACTGAATAGCTTCTTTATGAAAGTTATAATATAAGAGCTTTTCTTCATTACTGTTGTAGAACTAAAGAGTCAGGAGTGTACATAAGACTAAATAAGAAAGCTATTTTTATTTTAGTTTTCTGCGTTAAAAAATTGAGCATCTGAAGCTGGGATTTTAAATTCTGACTGGGTACTCAAATGTAACTCATCTTCAAATGCCAAATACTCAGAATGTCCCACACACAACTCTAGGAGTTATAAGTGCCCAGTACGGTTAAAAAAGACGAACCACTTTATGTACCTAATTTTAGGCATCTAAATTTATTGTCATTAGAAACGTGGCTGATACTGCAATTCTTGTACATTCTCCCTGAATTTGATTTTGTTCTCAGAGGACCTGCAGAATCACACCAAAATTAATTAAAGAGTGGTTTGCTGGCAGAACAGAAATAAAAGAGCATCTAAAAAAGTGAATTGAGGAATCAGAATAAGCTTGAATTTGCTGCAAACATATTGTTAAGTATATGCAAAAAGTGCCATGCACTACTGCTGCTGTATGTAGTTACATGTTTGGCCACAAGTGTTTTAGATAAACTTCAGCATCTGGTTTCCTGTGTATCTGATTTGAAACAATCAGCACTCAAAATGCACTAATGCTGACTTTATTTGTTGTACATTCTTTTGTTTAGATAAGCCTGCAGGCCAAATTACATACTGGCTTACACCCCATCGAACCACAATCACTCATAACATGTCTAATGGGACAGCATGGAGATGTAAATGAATATCAACACATAATTCAAAATCACAAAGGCATGTAAGTACTGGAAAACATGTAGAAAGAGATCAATGAAACATACTTCTGAATGCATATGAAGATGCTGCTACCTATCCAACTGCCTGAATATCCTTGTAAGACCTAGCAGAAACAGATGCAACATATTCACACACACACCAAAAAAAAAAAAAAAAAAAAAATTCTCCAGCATCATGAATATTGATCTACTGAAGAAAAAGTACATTCAGAACAAAATCAACTTCTTTAAATGAAACATATTGGCTTAGAATATTTAGCTGAATGTTTTGTATGAAGTAACTCATAGAGTGAGGAAATGTCCATACCACAGAATCTGTGTAATGTCTGGCATTAACTGACAAGCAGGTTTGTTGATAGATTCAGAAAAGGGGTCAGGGACCAGCTGCACAAGGAGTTGCAAGTACCCCCTTATACACAGATATGACCTGTCAGAAGAGAACTGGAGATTAACAGAGTATAGTAGAGAAGCATGCAGTGCTGGTGCCACTCACTATCTGTTCAGATAGTAATTATCATATTATTATGCTCATGATTGGTTTTCAGTTTTCCTCATAGGAATGTCCAGAAAAAAAAGCTAGAGGAAGGTGTTTCCAGTCCCTTGTCAAAATAACAAACTAAAATTTGTTCCAAAATAAATGTCAGATATTATTTTTATTTTTTTTTAACCAGTGCTAAACACAGCTAGCTGTGAGTGAGCTGCAGTCATTTGGCCATCATCAGTTAGTCACACTGCACAATGGACAGTAAGTTGAATATTTATGCTACATAGCTAGGTATGTAGTGTGCTGCCTGGATGCTTCCTTCTGACCTGCCTTTCCCAGGAGAAAGGATACAGCATTTCAGAAGTGCATACAACTCTGCCAGCCTTTTTCTATGTGCCTGCATGGCATGCCCTTAGAGCCTCTACTTGTTACAACAAAATTTACCTCTATGGACTCTTGTCCTGCATCTTACTGAGCCAAACAGACTAGAAGAGACAAAAAATAAGAAAGCCAGAGAAACAGGCAGCCTGTAACTGAACTCTAGAGAGGTTTCTTATTCTCAACCAGAATCATTCATGAAAATCTCCCACCTCTTAAGATACAGGGTTTATCCGTGTGTATCTCAGGTAGAAACCCTTCTGAGGTTTCTATATGTATACAGAAGTGAACACTGACATCTTTGGTTTAACTTTTCTTCTCTCTTGGGCTCTGCTTCTGAAATAAAGTAACGCTTTTTCTGATATGAAAGCACTAAGCTTTCTGCTAATCACACACACAAAAAAAGCAGGCTTCCAAACTCAGTCAAATGGATGTGGTTGATATGGCTGGTAATAACAGGTGAAGTCTGGTAAAGAGGTTGGTAAACAGATTTTCCTGGTTTGTTGTGGAAAAGCAGCATTCACAGAAACCCACAGAGTGAGCTGCACAGCAGATACGCATAAAGAAAAATAAGACAAAAATAGCTTCAAAACTGATCCTTCTCCATGGCTTGCCTTCTCCTTTTTGGTTTTTTGTTTTGGTTTTGGTTTTTTTTGTGGTTTTTTTGTTTGTTGGTTTGGTTTTTCTTTTTTGTTTGGTTTTTTTGGGTTTGTTTTTTTTTTTTTTTGTTACAGAACAAGAAGAACTTTAAATGAAAAAATTAGTAGTCAGTGAAATGCAATTTGGCAGCTTGTTAGCTCTGCAGGGAGAGCTCAACACACACAAACTCTTAGAATTACACATAGGGAATGTATCATGTAATATAAATATATAAAGTTACTTTCCATTATGGGATTCAGAACTGCCATTATAGTAAAAATGTTTATTTTAAAAAGGAAGTACAGTTTTAGTGTGGCTATTAAGGAAAATAAACCAGTCTGAAAACATTTTTATTTTTCATGCCTCTTAATGCTCAAAGCATACAAACTGCAGTGGCAATAAAATTAGAAACATCTTCCGAATTGTTGTCAATGTTTTGACTCACAAGAACACAAAACCCAATTATTGTAATTACAGTGAAATATGACACAATTATTTGCTCATCTAATGCAGTTCTTTGCATCACACAAATGAATCCTTGTAGAACAATTCCCCATTGACTAGCAGTTAATCACAAATTCAAGATATGCAACATTGTTACCAATCTGCTTATTCCATACTGACCAGAAGAAAATGCTGTAAACTAAAGTAAATGTTAACACTAGAGGAAATAATTGCCATATTTGTCCTAAAACTCAAAGCAAGTTCAGCAAAATAATTTGTAGCTATTGACTGCACTAAGTCAAAACTATTCCCACCTAAAGCTCCAGTTGTTATCTTTATTGCAGGTGAAAAGATACTACATTTCATGGGAGTGTTCCTTTCTATTTCAAAAAAATTTGCTCTGAATACTTATTTGCTAAATGTTGAATGATAAAATATGTTAGGGCAGCAATTTGAGTAAATGTCTAAGTTACAACTATTAAAAAAGAAATTCAAAATAGCCATGGTTATGCATACTCAATGCTATGAAAAATTCTGACTGACAGATCTTCAGATTATAGAATTTGAACCGTAACATCTTACAAACACAACCCTCCTCATGAGTTATCTTCCTAAAAATGCTGCAAACTAACTGAACATGTTTTATTTAAAATTAAATTCTATGAATTCCAGGAATACACTCTTATGGTTGTACTCTGAAGTTATTAGCTTTAAAAGACCCAACATACCTAGTATTCTACACTCCCAATAGCAACCAAAAAGCTTACATGACAAGGCAACAATGATGCTTATAACTGAGATACAATTTTAAGCTGACATATGCCCTAAATCAGAGTTTTAAAGTCTTTCCTTACTGATGACACTGTAGAAACACATTTGAATGTGTCCTGCAGCTTTTAGGGCAACCTTGATTCTTCTCTGGCAACAGGCCATGATTTTGTTCGAAAAATCACAGTGACAGCAAGAACCGCACTGACAGATGTAACGAGACACACAGGTCTGCTGCATGCCTTGTCTTTCCTTCCACCAAAGGACCTTCACGCAAGAGGGTGAATAAAGCTTACTCTTAAAGCACACTTTGCACCTAGTTTCACTGGCCCACTCTCCCCTTAAAATGCATCTACATGGAGAAAATAGCATTCCTCTTGAAGAGATGTGCAATGAAGCCCTGAAAAGCAGAGAACTGAGAGATACTGCTAGTGCCGAGATTGCTGAGTACAACAGTTAGTACTGTAGATGATGTCAATTCCAAAGAGAAATCTGGATGAATGTCCAGTTTGAGGAGTGACTTGGCTGGGATCAGCATCTTTAGAGAAGATATTTGTAGATATACAAATCACAACAGATATGTATTTTCTTACCCTATCAGTCCCATTACAAGGCTTTGGTTCCATCTGTGGTTCTTTAAGCCACATTACTGAGGTAATCTCTGCTATGTGTGAAAGTGACACGGCTTAACTCTCAATATTAATGACATTAACCTCATGATTTATCAGAGTTGACATTTTTATATATACACATAGCTACAAATATTGAACCCTAGCAGAGACAGCAGGGGAAAAACAACTTCCATGGTATCATCTTGATTTCCAATCAAACAGTTAATTATTTTTAACTAAAAATGCAAGCATAATTTGTTTTCTAATGATCAATGTAAATTGATCATGTATTATGGTTTCAGACACAGTGTCAAAAGGACACAAACTACATATATGATCAGGACAATCTCCTTCATGTCACTGGCCAACTAAAGAAGTTCTGCTGTTGACACACAAACCACAGACTATCCTTGAAGAATACTCCCTGACTTGAATTTGTACTCTCAACATGACTGCTAGCTCCCTGCCAGAAGGAGGTTGGGTTTTGAAAACAAGTAAAGGCACTTTGTTCCAAAACAATTCCTACTGCATTCAAAAACTAGGTTAGAAGAGAACAGGTAACCCTGCCTTCCCCTTTGGCAAAAAACAGATATACAGGTTATATAAAAAAAATGTTTAAGACTTCATGTGTTCATTCAGCAATGGTTTCAAGTGATAGTCATTTTGTTTCATCCATTAAATCTGGACAAAATGGACAATTTGCTACATATATTTCTGGTAATTAAGTGGAGGAGTAGCAAGATTCTATGGTCATTCAAATGCAATCATATATGTACCATCCTGGAATGGTTTGCACTTTTGAATAACTGCTGAAACAGAAGAAACAGATGGATTTCCCTAATATCAGATAACAGATCAGGACAAAGAACTGCATTATGCACTGCCTTGTCTCCAACAGAGGTGAAGAACAGATGCACAAGGACAGGACAAATATACAGTGCTAGCTTCACAGAAAACTTCCTGGGGTTTGCAGCTGTGGGACTTTCCAAGTCTGAGGTGGTATCCAAGAACTCTTGATGGGTCTCATTCAGTAAATTTGTTCACACAGAGTTAAGAATACATCAAAATTTGTTTACACTGATTTTAGTACAGATCTGAATGTGCACTTCCCCAGTGAATGGAAAGTTCATGCAGTGGTCTCAAAACACTGTTAATTTTACCATGGGGAAAATATGCAACACTAGTTGCATGTCACCATGTCACAACCCTAGCAAGTTAGGATATAAGTAAAATAAATTTTATTCCAATAAACCTTTAGAGGAAGGTATTACAGACTCTGAAAATAACAAAGGCATAGCCCAAGAGGCAAATTACTTCTTTTTGAGAGGATAATGTGACAACCCTTTTTACAATCCTGAAGCATTAGACCCATGATTTTCACTGCCATTTGGACTCTTGGCATCCTAAAGGCTACTGGCTGCTGTACACAAGCTTTCAGACCAGTAGAGAAAAATTAACATCTTGTTCCCCATCTCCCCTTCCTCCAGCCCCCTTTTTCATTGATGCTTTTGTGCAGCTCCTTCTTTGTTCTGAGTGTTGACTATGTTTTTCCACTGGAGACCCTAGCACAAACCTCCCACAAAACCATACCTTATGACTTGGCTTTCAAGCTACAAGTGCAATAGTATTCTCTCATCCAGATTTGGACATGATCTTTTTTCCATCTCAGGAACAGATTTAAATTATATTGAAGTCACAAATTAGGGGAAGATTTTTATGCTTGGTTCAAAGTACTGACCATTTCTGGCTTTGCAAAGGTTATTATGATGATCTGTGTTAGCAGGGCACAGAAACACCTCCTTGATAAGGACTTGCTTCTTTTATGCCCAGATCTAATCATTGCTCATCTAAAACTACAAGAGACTCAGAACTGAAACACTAGTGCTCTCCTGTTGCACTCTGAGGTCCTTATAGAGTAGCAGTCAGCACAACATATTCTGTTACCTGCAGTTCAAAAGGTTGAGTGAAAGCTGGCATAGTGGAGACAAAATTCAGCAGCATTATTTACCCTGGAGTAGTCGGTCAGTTGCAAAAGCAACTACTTAGATACATCACTGAAATTGAAGAGAGCCTTTCTACAACAATACCTTCTTTTTTTCATGGCTTTGATTCCTTCAGAGAAAGACTTGGAAAAATTCACCTTATTTCAGCATCTGAGTTGAGACAAATTCACACTACACAAGGGAAGGTGTACAAATTTAGGATGCCCTATCTCACTGCAGCATGGTTTCTTCAGATGGTTGTCAGAGAAGCTAACAAGACAAACACTGGAAAAGTCTCTTGGATAATTCCATCTCAGACAGAGAAGAAATGTATGACCCAGTCACAGCAGCACCTAAACGAAGGGAGGGAGGAATGGAGATTCATTAAGATCCATTCAGTCCTGGAGAGGGGAGATATGGAAATGAAGGAAGTAGAGGAAGGGGGCATCAGAGCTTTCCTTAATAAGCCTTATTCTGAATTAAGTTTTAAAATAATAAACAGCAAACTTGTTCAGATTAATATTTTCTTTTTCAAAAATTACTACTGACACAGACTTTATAGACCTCAACTTAAATTGCTCTCCTTTTGTAAGAGAAGTTCAAGAAGTATTCCTCCCCAGGCTGTTTCCACTCCAGCTAGTCCATGTCTGAGTTTGGCATATACTAATGCATTTCTTTATCTAGCAAACATCTTTACCCCTTTAAGAAAACATAAGCAGAAGATAGCAAATAATGTAAATTGAGGATCTTTACCAGGCATAGTAATTCCCTTTAAAAGCTATCACTATCTTATCCAACTAGATCTCTATCAGCTAAAATTGATGTCATTCATATGACATATGAATAGGCCTACTGTTTTATGACTGTGATTTTGCCTTATTAAAAACAGTGCAATCACAGAAATTGGAGACACCATTTCTGCAGCAATAAAAGGAAAAATCCTATATAACACTAATATTCTATACTAAGACAAGTTTGCATGCGCTATTGCACATATTTTCTGCTCATCAGGCTGTCTGAATTAACCTCTGTGAACTTTCAATTTTCTGGGCCCCCATGTACACCAAAAAGTAGGTGCATACTCTTTCTCTTTTAATGAAACAGCAGCCAATCTGGGCCTTCAAAAAAAGAGCAAAAGGTACTAGTAGGCTTCTATCTCGGGTTGCCAGCACACACTTGCTTCATGATGGCTCACTCAGCACAAACTAATCTAGAATAGATTCAGGTCAACCTGACCTGAAATGGATCTTAATTGAGTTAGTACAACCAGGTCTAGAGTATCCCATTGCCATGGTCTGATTCACCTCATTAAAAACAAAATGAAAAAGCCACTAGGAAACTAGCAACAAATCCTGGCATTATGCTGTGCTTTTTTTTTTTTTTTTTTTTTAACAACTGGAATCAAGTTCTGAGAACTCAGCATAATATAATACTTAGAGGAACATAAATGGATCCAAAGGGTCAGAACGTGGTCACAGTTTACATATCTATGAGGCACACATTCAGTACCAGGCTGTGTGCAAGCCAGAATTCCTGAAATTAGTTATCAGAATTGTTTTACAGATGCCCTGCTCATAATTCCCCTTATTCAAAGATGAAACAAATATCCACGTTATTCTCTTTTTACAGAGGAGTTTAAGTCCATGCCAACTACACACAATTCTTGTGTTGGTGATACCACATGAGACAGACCATAATGAGAACAAAAAAGGGGAAACCTAGTCTTTTTCCTTGATGGTGGATTGTCAGCGATGGAAGGTGCTTAATGCAGAAATAATACACAATTAATATACAATTTTAAGACATCAGTATCACTTTATATTTCCAAGCTGGGCACGTTTGTGCTGAGTTGGGTAGTACTGATCACATTTGTCATAATGGAAGACAGAAGGATGCTATACACAAGTCTTATATATATTAGCATAGAACGCAAAACAAGAGAATGCCCTAACAGAGGAGGCAAAGCAGAGAGGAAGGGATGTCCAAGGTGATTCATCACCCTTCCCTTTACCTCTCTGGGCCCTATCCCAGAAGAATTCACATAGAAATCATTGCCAAGTCAGCTGGTATAGTCGCTGCAAATTTCTCTGCAGGAGAGCACTAAGAAGGTAGAGGTTTTCCCAGGGATATATTATTCGCTTATGGTTTCCAAAGAGGTTCATTTAAATATAAATGTTCTCCAGCAAGTGAACAGGATTAATATAGAAAAAGAGTATATGTTCCAGTTTTCACAGCTTCTCTTGTAAGGAAGGAATGGATTGTCCACACAAAACATTGCTTAAATGCTTCAGGCTTTTTTTCCATATATCTCCTACCGCGTGGCTCTCTAACACTGGTCAGCATTTTATCCAGTATTACTATTCAATTCAGTGATTGCTTTAGTTTTAACAGAGCCATCAGCTGAACAGCAAATATCAATAGCATGCTATAAAAATTCAACACTAATTCTTCAAGAAAACTAAGAATTTTAAGCACAACAACTCATACATCACAGACAGAAGGTTTTTTACATCCTCAAAGTTTGCTCGGAATTCAACATCACATCCTATCAAAAAAGTAACAAGGTCAAATTGTTTCACCAGTTGTAGTTCAAGGCTAAAGAGTTCAGAATTTGGCCCAATTTTAATCAATGCAAATAAGCAGTCTTATTCACTTAGAAATTCATTAACTCTGATCAATACATTTCATACAACAGCTGCACAAAATCAATGAACAACGCAACTTATACACAACATTGCAAATGTTTGCTCATTAGGAAATTACTGTTGCTTCTTATTTTCTTTCCAAAAAGATAACAACATTGCAAAAGACTGTTTAGCTGAGTATTCTAAAGCTAAAGGTGCACCAGTTATATGTATACAGCAGAGTACTGGACACTCCAAATTGAAGGGGAATCAGTTCCAGATGTTTTCTACTGATTAAATTCAGCCCAAGCAGGGTTAAGTAAATGACAAGCAGCTGCTTTTCTTTTTTGCAAAAGTCATGAAAAATACTCTTAGAGTTCTGCTTTCCTCTAACTGGCAGACACATAATGCAGCACCTATTTTACTAAGTTTTCATGATTAACAGAGACTGAAGACAGTCTTCAGAGCAACTAATTCTTTTCACCTTCAGCGTGTCAGGTCTCATGCATATCACAATTAATGGAAGCAGTTCAATGATAACAACAAAACATTACATACATCCCTAAAACACAGCCATTCTTATTATATGTGCTACTTTCTACTGCAGTAAGTAGAAATAAAAACCCGAAATGTTAGTGTCACTTGACCAGATCATGGCTCAATGTAATACTGGCACCAATGTACTGACCCATTGCTCCACTTCAAACAGGACAGAAAAGGGCATTCATTTCATGTTCTTAGACACAGCATTCATGTGAACAGCAGAAAGGAAAATCTTAGCCAGCAATAGATGCAGCAGGCATAAATAGGAAATTATTCAAGTATGATGATTAACAATGTAACAGCAAACAAGACCCCTTTAAATGTGGGAATTGTCTAGCTCTGTCTAGCTAGCCCTCTTCAGGTTTTTTGAACCTTTATTTTTAAAAACCAAAGATCATCAACTGGAATGTGTTCATTTTTACCAGGCACAGAGGTTGAAGCAAAGTTTTATTTCTTAAACTTCTCTCCTCCTATTTATACTTGGACATACAGGGGGGTTTTTTTGCACCTAATAGGATTAAACTGATAGAAAGGTATAAAAGCCCCTTGCGCATTTATCTTTAGGCAAATTGTCAGGCCATATTCTCCAACACAGCACTTATTCCAGGTGGCGCATGGAAACATTTCCAAAGCACAAAAGTAAAAGCAAAGATTCCCATGGATTTGTGGCTGCAAACATCTGGAAACAACACCATGCATACCTGTATATCACAACTATTTTCCAAGCATCATCTATGTGACTGCAAACAGTATGCTATGTAAAGAGACATAACAAGCAAACTAAAGCTGGTTAAAGAGTGGCTAACACCTGGGCATCAAAACAGGGAGCAAAACTGAAAAAAGGAGAACACACATATGTGTGTATGTATATACACACACATACACGCACCCACCCCCTCAAAGAGCCAGTTTATTTTGCTTCTAATTCTGGAATCTCTACAGGCTTCCCAGCACACATACAAGGTAAAATACGCAAAATGCATGCTTCACAAGGCATTTTAAAACTGTTAAAAGCACCACAGTTTTTTTAAAACAATGGCCTGATCTCCCGCAATAATATTTTGTCATTCCCATGATAAAGAACACATTTATGTGCCTAAAAAAGTAGCTTTAAAATTCTGGATTAAATCACATCTTATTTTCCCCACAGAGCATTCACTGCATTTTCTGCAAAAATCAGCTTCTTTTCTTGCAAAAGCTGACATTCCTGATTACCACTCCTCCTCGTTTATGCTAACAATAAACAAACATGTAGGCCTATGTTTAATACTGCATTGACTAATAGCATTCTTCACTTCTGTAATGCTGTGTCAGTCTAAAAACACTTCATAAACAATTAAGACTTGCAATCTCTCTATGACAGAGACAAGACTTGTATTCATTTAACAGATGACGCAACTGAAGCACAGTGAGTTAATTGTCTGCCCAAGGTCACATAGCAAATCAGTAACAGAGCTAGGGGCAGAATCCAGGAACATTGAGTCATGCAGCACTCCCTCCTCAACAGGAGGCAAGCCTTCTACATACAGCCTCAATACCAAAACAGGGTCTCTGTTGCTGTTGAAGAGCCCACTACTACATGCTGGAGCTTTATCATTGTCTTCTGTTTTCATTTTAACAGGCTCTAGCTACCTCTGTGTTTTGTTTTGGTTTTTTTTGCAAAAGAGTTTGAGATAAATCTGACAATTCTTGGCTTTTTATGCAAAAAGTACGCACACACACTCACATACCAAAAAAAGGGAGAAATGTCAAACCTCGTCCTCATTCCCATTAATAAGACTACCCGCTTCTTACCTTCAGTGAAAAGGCTCTGAGGCAGTTCAAAGACACCTTGACTTCCATACAGTCACTACAGAACTGTAATGGAAAACCTCACAGTCCACAGCACTACAATTGCTCCCCATGATACCTCTGGCCTAAGTGCTGGTTGGGTGGTTCCCCCATCCCTTTCCGTTCTCTAATTTACTGGATCACACAGAGATGGACCTTGCATTTTTAAATTAAATTACTGTTGTCAGAAGTTTGGTCTGTGGCATATTACATCATATATTCTGTATTCGGGGTTGCACTGGAGTGAGACTTGCTACCTCACTGAAGCATATAACACAAAGATGAGATTTTAAAGTAGCAGTAATGAGACAAAACCAAATTGCATAGCACATACTTGTCTGTGTTTTTAAAGGTAAGTTTCATAGATTGTTTATTCAGACAAGCTCCATTTACATATTAGTTTCTTATTCTCTGATGTACAATGTGCATTATAATTTTTAATATTAATTGACTACTTAGAACAGAATTAGAAAATCACAGTCTTTACCTGAGTTCAAGCCCACTAGAAAAAGGAAAGCCTTAAATCCTAAATTGGTTCTCCCCACCCACCAAAAATAATTTGGATCATATGACCTCAAAAAAGGGCAGGTGCTGCAGAGCTATGCTGTACTGTAACAGACTCTGCCTACATGGGCTCATTTGACTGCAACACATGCCCCAGCACTAAGCAGCAAAGGGGTTATCTGTTCCACATTGATATTGTGTAGCATCAAAAACTCATTAATAGATTAGAGATCAGGTCAAGCAGGTGCCTTCATACTTGGCATCAAAAAAGTGTAGAAACAGATCACTGCAGTAAATTACTGAAAAACAAGATTAGCAGGGAAATATGAATCAGGAGTCAAATGCATGAGCATTGCTTCCTCTGTAGTAGGCTCACAGGCTATCTTCCAAAGCATTCTCAGCCAGTTACGAGATGATATCATAGAATCACAGAAACACAGAAAAGTTAGAGTAGGAAAGGACCTTAAGATCATCCAGTCCCAGCTCCTCTGCCATGGGCAGGCACACCTCACACTAAACCATGTCACCCAAGGGTCTATCCAACCTGGCCTTGAACACCACCAGGGATGGAGCATTCACAACTTCCCTGGGCAGCCCATTCCAGCGCCTCACCACCCTTAAAGTAAAGAACTTCTTCCTTATGTCTAATCTAAAATTCCCCTGTTGAAGTTTGAACCTCTGTCCTATCACTACAGTTCCTAATGAAGAGTCCCTCCCCAGCATCCCTATAGCCCCCCTTCAGATACTAGAAGGCTGCTATGAGGTCTCCACACAGCCTTCTCTTCTCCAGCCTGAACAGCCCCAACTTGCTCAGCCTGTCTTCATATGGGAGGTGCTCCAGTCCCCTGATCATCCTCGTGGCCCTCCTCTGG
>WYDI02030628.1:0-78616 GCA_009867235.2 Psittacus erithacus
AAGAGACCGGAGCAGACACTTCCCGCACCCCGAGCTCTGCGCTGCAGCCTCCCCTCTCAGCGGCTCTGGTGCCGCCGGCGCCACCGCCGGGGCAGCCAGGGCGAGGCAGCCAGAGCAGAGCTCCCAGAGCAGACCTCGCCCTGAAGCGAGCGGTCCCCACCCCGCTCGGTCCCCACTGGCGCTGCCGGCGCCAACTTCCGCGCCAAGCGCTGTTCCCGCGCTGCCTGGCGCGGGCTTTGGCCGCTCAGGGCGGGGCCGTCCCTCCTGGCTCCGCCCCCTGTGAGTCCCTGCTCGGCTCAGCGGCGCTGCCGGCTCCTGGGCAAGGCCTGGCCGGGGCTCGTGGCTGCCTCGGTGGCTCTCGCTGCTCAGAACTGAGGCTCCTGGACGCGAGGTTTCCCCGCGCTCCGAGGTTGAAGGTTCCTCTCTGGAGCTGCGCACCTCGGCTAATGACCTTTTGCTTTGATTTACAGTAAAAGCAAAACATGAACATTTAGTGGAGTATCAGTATACCATTACACTAATTAGTGTCCTTCTGTATAGCCTTCTCTATTACGCTCCATGCAGCAACGCTAACTCATCATGTTACTGTTTTATCAAATCAAACAAAACAGAAAATGCACACACAAACAAGCAAATGGGGAAAAACTGAGTAAAATGCAAGCTGCCAACATTTCCCAACATCCATGAACAGTGACACTCAAATTACTTTAAAAACAGAAAACTCTTCTTCACATCTCATTTCTAAAATGTGTAAGATGATGCAGGATGACGAGTCAGTTTGTGTCGCGTGACTCCTGCACATACACTTTAATACACTTCCTCAGGGAATTACTTGGCTTCCTTTGCTGTCTCAGCCCCATGTAAAAAGCTCCATCTTCAGGTGGAAGATACAACTCAACCTTTAAATCTCATTTTCAACACAAATAATTTATGCTGATATTGGTTACAGACTTAACCACTTCTTCAGCTGGGACTCATGTGGTATTTGTTTTTCACATGAAAAGGTGAATGTCCAGCAGGCAATTCTCACAATACTAGTGGGGTCTTGAACTAACAGAAGGGAAATAGTGGGCTTATATTAGAGCTACAACTTCAAGATATATGGGATTGATACTCCGTCTACTTCTGCTTTTTATTTATTGACTGATGAATTGAAACAGTGTGTAGAAAACACTGCTTCGATAGATTAGCCACAAATACCTGCCTACCTATTCAGAAAGATTAGTTTGAAAGGATAGCAGCCAGCTCTATTATGAATTCTCATTAACTGGTGGAGTATGTCTTGGGGGACTATGGAGATGTTTAAACAAAGATGTGTATAAAAGATCACTACCGTTTTCTTCTTCATAGGTTAAGAAACATAATGTCTTGCTCATCAGAATACAGAAGTCTGTAATAGGTCAGAGTACAAATCTATTGGATCATTGCATCATGAGTTTAAGACCCCTTAAGCAACCGGAAACAATTCTCCCTATTCAAGACAGCTGAAAATGTGCTGAAACAGTGGCAATACACCAACAGTTTCCACCTTAGACAGGAAGTTCTTCAACTCTAGTAACAAAAATAATGCAATACTTTATTTTTTTTTTCTCTTTCTCACAGCGTTTTTCTCACTAAGCTAGCTGCAGTTCAAAATGAAACCATATGCAGAGTTGACTAGTGCTACTGTGGACGCATACAGCATGCCATGTGCACACGCCACATACATTATACACATGTAAACCACAAATCTGAAGCTGTCCATCTAAGCTTTCTACTGCAGATGACTACAAACTTTGTTTCCCCACCTTGCTGAGGTCTGTGGTTTGTTCCAAGGAGTATTGAGTGGCTCTAAACTGAAAAAAGTCTGTTATCCAGTGTACCTGTTATGACAGACATTCACCTTGCTGTGGACTAGAGCTTTTCTGTAGCTTTTCACACTTTTCTGTGGATTGCAATGCCTGCCAGAACAACTAATAAAAGACATAAAACAGCCAGAAAAAGACATAGTCATTCAGTTCAGCTGCAAGTAATTCCTGTAACCTGTGTAAACACATGAATCGAGGCTCGTAGCATCTCACGTAAGGAGACAGTACATGAGTAAAGATCAAAGTTTGATCCCTTCTAAATCCATTCTAAAGAGAATACTTGGTAGTCAACACTGAAACAGAACATTGGGTCAGTGGTATTGCTAGCATATCTTTAGCACGGTATCTGCTTCTAGTAAAACTATTATCAGAAGATTAAATTACATTTGGGTGTGATTTTCATTCCTTAGCACAGGGATATCTTTAGTGTTTTCACCATGTGCTACAAAGTGCCATAAATGGAAATTAGATAAGCAGGTTTAGCTTGCCCTATAGTAGATATCTCACCTATTGCTAATAAAGTTTTCCAGCAAAAAGTTTTTCTAGCATAGACTAGTTTTAATGTGACCTGAAAAGTGTCTCGCTTTTTTTTTTTTAATTTCCTGGTGGGGTTTTGCATCTCAGAAAGTCTAGAGAGATCCTATTGGAAGAGATTCTTAAAATAGAAACATGAAGCCTGCTCTTTCCTGCCAAATGTACCCTCTTGCAGTTATTCAGATTAATGCAATGCTATTATTTTACTAGCTGTCCTTGAGAAGGCAGTTTAGTAGTTGCCCCTAGTAAAGCAGTTATGCAAAACCTGGGATTTCTATCAATGAAAACTTAAGTAACAGTAAAAAACTTACACATGCCTTAGGAAAAAAACCTTATATATGTAAGAATGTGTTCTTTTGGATATCATCTTAGAAAGGAAGTGAAAGTAAAGAACTGGGAAAATGGAGAAGGAAAGAAAATGCATGCAAATTTTTGATTTTCCTATGCTGACAATATACTGATACACTTCCTTTGTCCTTATATATAAAGTCAGGTAGGATTTTTGTTTGGTTGCCTTTCTTTTTGTTTTTGTTGGGGTTTTGTTTTAAAGAACTTTCTTCCAACTTAAGCTTCCAGTCTATAAAATGTGTTCTCATGTGCAATTCTCCACAACAACTGTAGATGGGGATCATAATCAACTTTCACATTTCAGAACAAAATGGTAACTGAAAGGACAGTGCAATGAAGTCAGAAATTTCAGAGTACGTTAGTGTCCTGTATTTTAAGACTACTGACAAGCACAGAAATCAAAAGTTCCTTGAAAAGGGAAGAGAATGATATGAAAATGATAAGATTGTCATTTAATTACCCTTAAAATACTGAATGCAGCACACCAACATACAGTGCATTACAGCAAACAAGATTCTAAATGGTCTCAACAAAAAGCAGAAAAATCTATATGCTGAAATTATCTCAATATGTTAGACATTTTAAAATGTTGCAACAATTATTAAAAAGCTTTCAATAAAAAGTTTAAACACATTTAAGTTTCAAAAGAATATTTTGTACATTTTGGAAAAATATAACATTTACTTTACATAAGTGAAACATAAGTTATATTCTTTGTAGTTTGTAAGCTTCCATTATTCACATATGCTCTCATACATTTTCTTTTAATACACCCTTTTCTCTGGGTTGTAAATCTAATGCAAAAGCATCACTATTCTGAAGAAAAGCTTGTTTCTGCATTAGTTTCCTGAAAAGTCCATTTGGATTTGCAAGTAGTTCATCATGTTTTCCACATTCAAGAATTCTGCCCTCACCAAGAACTGCAACAAAATCAGCGTTCTGAATAGTCGATAGACGATGAGCAATAATTAGGACTGTCCTCCCTTCCATCAGCCGGTCCAGAGCTTCTTGCACTAGATACTCATTCTCAGCATCCAAAGCACTAGTAAGAAACAGGAAGTGGGGAGCGGAGAGAGGAGGGTATCCGTTATTTTCAGACATGTTAGTTGTGCATGCGTTAGGCTTATCTTGCTAAAACTCCAAACCCTTGCTATTATTGGTGAATACAAATCAATGGAACTGCAGGCAAGTTCTGTGAATATGCTTAGAGCACGCATGCAAGTTACAGGCATTACATTCGCATATGCAAATATATGCATGGAGAAATAACAGTGAAAAAAAAGTTATACTGCAGTGTAATCATCTCTCACACTAAGATCTTCATTCAAACTAAAGATACAAAAAAGCCTGAAGTAGATGATTCAAAATCAAGTTACATATTACATATTTAACTCCATCAAAAATTACAACACAGTGTACCAGCTGTCCTTTCCACGTGGCATAAGCAGCTTTTATCACAATTCTCCTAAGCAATACACACATTCTAGAAAGCACATTCTTGTGGGCAGACAAACATAAGGGGCTAAATGATTTGTGCAAGGGCATGCAGAGAAAGAAAGAATAGAGAAAACCTCCCAAATGTAAGTTTTGCAGGTAAGTAATTTCTAAGTTTCTATTTATTTTCTTACCTTGTTGCTTCATCTAATAGAAGAATTTTAGGATTCTGAAGAAGAAAGTAAAATCGGTTATAATAACAACTAGACAAGATCTGTGTATTTATATCAATAGAGAACAGCATTCATACAGCTTAAAACTCCAAGTAAGTGTACTTACTTCATCATGAGAACTGAGTGTCATTCAAAGTATTATTTTTAAGAAGTCTAAATGCTAAGAGGACAAAACAGAAACAACACTCTTCCATTCTCCAATTTTCCAAACTGAAGTAACAGAATACTACTACCTGGTACTATTTGAAAGATTACAAACTAAAGGTGAGAGATGATTTTTAATGCATATTTGGCAGCAGTGCAGTCAGAAATTCAATTTCCTATTAAGTGCTCTTCTGTGGATCTTCCACAGAGGCTCAGCTACTCTCTGCTTGCAGTCTGCTATATATAACTGCCTACTAACAAGAAATAGAAAAGACTTACCAATAAGCAGTATTTCACCAAAGGTGAAATACATAGTACTTAAGGACTAGCATTTAATAACTCTTCCCAATTCAATAACTAAAAAAAAAAAAAAAACCAAACAAAAAATGCCAACACTCAAATCCCTAAGAAGCTGCTTCTGAATTACAGTACATACTCCAAACTTCCTTGATAAAGTTGAGAGTAAAGGTTTAGACTTTGTCTGGAAGAGAGGGGACTCCGCTGCACTCCCAATCACATACATATCAAATACTCAATTCTTACAACCTTCTGTTTTCCTCCCAAATAAAGTCTCTACCTCCATGAACTTGACATGAAAGGCAATCAGCTTTTCAGCATTTGTGGTAAAAGAGAACTGGCACAATGAGGAATTCCTAGTAATCTAGCAGAACTGGTCATGCTAGGATGCTAGAGACCTATGCACCTTAACGTGAATGTAAGCTGGGTTCAGCAAGGGCCAGAACTTCCAGCTCAGCATCAGCACCAAACTGCCTCCTGCAAGGCCCCATGGCTGTCCCTGAACCACACTCCCTGTCCTTCTGATCCTCAGAAGTCTCCTCAAATTTGTGCAGCACAGAGCCTGCCCCAAAACTAGACTGAGGAGGAACCAGACCAACTCTTGGAGGAATAAATGTGCCCGAAACAGTTGTCCTGAAATCCAGATCAGCTCCCCTCAAAGCCAAGACAGGGCATCTATAGAGCTAGTAAGTTGCAACTGAGAAAAATCAACCTAGGAGCAACAGGGATCTGAACACAGGGACAGAAGTGTCATATATGAGTTTACTAGCACCACATTTCTCAAGTCTTCCTTCATCCTTCACCTGGCCTTCTGAAAGTGACCCATTATACAATGATTTACCATCAGTCTTGGCAACAACTATCAAAAAGATAGGAAGAAGCATTTACATAAGCAAATTCTTTAGTTAATCCACTCAACCCTTTTAAACTTCCTCATTGATGTAAAAGATATAATTTTCTTTTAACAAATGTTTTTCACCTTTCCCATTGAAAGACTGCCTCTTTTTTAACCCTTTCCACCTCCTCACAGAGCAGTTAAATAGCTATTTGGGTGCTGGCTTACCTTGAGCAGAGCTCGAGCTATTGCAATTCGTTGCTTCTGTCCACCTGGGGGGAAAAGCTCAGTAAATTGAAATAGGAAACCAGAAGTGAAGTGATTCCAACTGAATGCCTGGGCTGAGCGGAATTAAGCACATGGACTTTAGCGCAAGAAGGGAGATAAAGAAGGGTTTGTTTTTTAATACTTATGGTAGGCTATGACTTTGAGAAACAACTGGTAACAAAAAAGTGACAGAATTCTTAATTCACTCTATAGAATCAAAATTTTTAAAGTAAGCAATATAAAGATGTACCTGAAAGCAAAACGCCTTTTTCTCCAACTAGTGTGTTAAACCCATTTGGAAAATCTCTGATAAAACTAGCAGCATTAGCTATTTCAGCAACCTTGTGAATCTCCTCTGCAGTCACTGTAGAAGGATCCTCTGCACCATAGGCAATATTTTCAGCAATGGAACAGGAGAACAGAATTGGTTCCTGAGAAATTAAAAACCATAACTAATATGGTAGATCTGTAGTTACATGCATGTATTGTCTATATCTCAAATAACATAAGTCCCACTTGAAAGCCCCAGTATTTATTTTCTATCCAAACAAGTATGTAAAATAGAATTAACTGAATACAAACCAAAGGAGTATAAATATCAGTATGAAGTTCCTACTGGTAGCTCAGTGGAATACATACATTCAAAAAGACAAATGCTAATGTGACCACAGGAAAAGCATTTTTGCACAAAAGTTTTTGGTGGCATTATTACATAAAGTAGATGTTTCGAAATGCAAAATATACTCAGTTACCCTGGTACTTTTAACCAGGACATCAACCTAAGAGTTAATTACATTATGAAGCATCTGGGGAGATGACAGAGCTAACATACATATTTTAGCTGGTCAAGTGGTTTATGTTTAAGAGATCACTGGACATCTCTCTGTATTTCCAAAGTTTTGGGGTTGCTACAGAGGGAACACTACAAGAATAATGACAACAGTGCTGCATTTTCATGCTTTCCTACTGGAACTGTGTTTGCCTGGAAACAACAGAGAGCACAGGAGGTCCATTTTCAAATGGTTGTGTAAAATATGATTGTGTAACTTCCATTAATAGGAAATGTTAATTAAATATTAAGCTTTGCGCTACTTTCTTCAACGAATCATAGCAAACATCAAGATGGTATACCTATACAATTTGGAACAATGTACTTCCCAGTCTTCACATGCACGCTTTTCTTCTAAGCTTCTAATCAACTTCTAATCAAGTTGCTGTGATTGTGTAAAAATGCACTACAGAAAGATGGGACTAGTTCTCATTACTTAATTTTAGAACAAAGCACACACAACAGCAGTTATGGTGAGAGGGAAGGGTTTCACTGAGGAGCAAGATTATGGAGTTTCAAAAAGAAGCAAAGTGAGGCACAGCTAGCTGATCACAAAATTATTTCATTGACTTAGAATTACTTTTCTTCCTCACCTGACTCACTGTTCCAATCTTTGTTCTGAACCACACTGGATTTAACTGACGGATATCAAAGCCATCAACGGTGATAGTACCTTAAATTAAGAACAGTAGAGTCAAGTGTGTTTGACAAGTACTGAAAAGAGGCAGAAAGAACAGTCGAGAACAATGACCTGTGGGGATCACATACTGGTGGATCAGAAATGCAAAGCCATGCAGGCATTGTATACCCCAGAAGGAAGCACAGTGTATCAGTGGAACACTCACATCAGGACCTCAAGCACAGGAACCCTGACTGCTTATAAGGTGTACATGAAATGCAAAGCATCAATTGTCATGAATGAGAGCAACACAAAAACCATACCTGAGATAGGATCATATAGCCTCAGAAGAAGGGATACAATAGTTGATTTCCCTGTACCACTTGAGCCAACCAGAGCCATAACAGAGCCAGCTGGAATGGAAAGGCTAAAATCTTTGAAAATTGATGTGTCTGGACGTGTTGGATATGCAAACTCAACGTCCTTAAATTCCAAAGCACCTCTGAATGTGTCTTTGCCCAACGTGACTCCCTCTATATGACAAATAATAAAATACAGAAACATGAACAGAAATGAAAATCAGCACAGCCCTCCTGGAACATGCCTTACAGATGCCCAAAAGAAATATCTTATCTCTGTGTTAAATGCAGGGATAGCTGCAAGCCACAGTTCAGGACCACAGTGATTATATTTCAGCCATGACTGAATTAGTGTGGTAGACCACTTGTTCCTGAATGCAATTTAGGCTGCTCACCAGCAGTAAACCTACAGCAAGAGGGAGAATTTGCATCTTGCAAATATCTAACAACTAACAGTGTTCACTTCTGGTAGAATTAGCTGAATTCTAAAACATATTATAAACAATTTAAATGTTGCCAATGAAGCGATGAAATAAAATGGCATTGTTGCAGGCCAAAGTCCTGTTGCCATAGAACACATGAAAAAAGATAAACATTGCAAATCACTTCCTACACTTTCATCAGGCTACAAAAGTCACCTGAAATACCCTTCTCTTTGAACAAGAACAGTTCCCTCTCCAATACCTGCTATGTAGCTTTTAAGAAGAGGCTGTCACTGGCATAAAGCTGCTGCTTGGTTTGTTGCATTAATGACTATGATTTTTTTTTAATGAGAGTGTATTTAATAAATTCAGGACAACAGTGTATTCAAAGACCAGTCAGAGGCATAACTCCTCTTAGGCAACAGTTCACTGAAACTAGAATTTCAGTTTGTAAAATACCATAACAAACCACCATGAAGGAATGATTGCCAAAGCTAAATACAACCAGCTTCTTTCCAGAGTGCAGTGGTTGATACAATTACCTCAGAAGCCTATCAGTACTAGAACAAGCTTATAATAGGTAAGACAAAGGAACACAATTTCTTCAAGCCCTCTTAAATGCCAGCAACACATATCCATACTAAGCAAACTAATCAGACAGCAGTGCTGCATTCCCAAAGGACAGAGTCTCACTGATGAAGTTCCTACTAGTTTTGTGAAAACTGGCAGCACCAGGGCAACACTTTAATAGTGTTTGTTCATGCTAAAGACAAGCAACTCGAACCACTGAACTCTTTCCAGAGGCAACATACAAGTAACCCCCAACTAGCCACAGCATATGGTGGCACAGACCCATGCCTGGTTAAACAGTAACTATGGATAGGACAAACAAACACCCATCAGTAGCAATAAAGATTTCACTAGTCCTGCTGTTCCTAGAACAAATAATTTACTTTGCTTTTCTTTTCCCCAGATTCCCTCCTCTTCTCCAGGCGTTCAGTTTGATGGTAATAGTAAAAACCAAGAACCCACCATTAAATGGAAGCTGGGGCTTCCTTTCAATAAGTTCCCATAGACGTCCACCAGCGCCCAGTCCTTTCATTAGCTCAGAATAAAAGGAACTTAGACCTAAACAAAAAGCAGAATGGTATCATGCATCCATATGGAACGGAAGACATAGGAGACATAAAATTAGCTTTATACATTTCACCACCAGCCATTGAAGCATCAGATGTGTAGATCTTTTACTCCAACACACTATCAAACATGCTGATTTAAATCTCATTTAGTCTCACTTGAGAGCTACCAATAACCCTTACTCGCCATTTTTACTTGTACCTGTAAAACAAATATATCTCAAGAAAAAAGAAAACATTAATACACTTAAGCTTGTGTGCACTCAAAAGCAAAGTAACTCTTTTTCATCCATCTATCAGCAAGAACAACATCCAGCTTTAGAGAAACAGCCTTGCATACAACCAGCTATATTTTCAAAAGCATTCAGTAGAATGGAGCACTCTCAACACTGTTCTTTGTCAGACAGGGTTATACTAGTACAGAGGAGCCTGGCTGAATAAGCCACAGGGAGAGACAGCACAAAACTTAAGCTGGACCTGATGCTTCAGAAGCTATACGGAGAATGGACAACGTAAAGAAATGAGTCTCCCAAGACAGCATGCTTCAAACACTATGGGATAAGGCAAAAGCTAAGAACAAGGTCTGCGTATAGTACTGGGTCCCAGCTCTTAGCAGCTGTGTGAATCATCTTGGAGCTGGCTTGGCTGAAGGGCTTTCCAGCTGAAATAAACCCAGAAGCCAACCTAGAACCAAAAATGCAGTAAGACATAAGTGTGTCTGTGTCTTTCAAAATAGAGTAGACAATTTCAGAATCTCTGAATTCCAACAGAATGAACATTTAGAATAAACTACCTCCACCTTAAAATGCTTATAGCGCTAACAGTGATTTCAGGAGGGTAGAAAACCCAAGGTATATTAAAATAGGTTTACTGGTTTATTCTTGCAGAGCAACAAGCCCAGCACAAGGTCATGAGTCTGTAAGTTTAGGCAGGACATTTCATCATGCTGCTGCTGAGGACCATCTGAAAGCTTGTGACACAAAGCTCTTACCCATGGTGAGAAGCTGTCTGCTTGGAATAAAAGAGCCAAAGCATCTACATCCTAGAGCAGGGCACAGGGGAGGAGGCATAAGCCTCACAGAGCACCTCGAGACTCGGACACTGAGGTTTGCAAATTCACAACCACTCATGAAAAAGCAGTACATGTAATACAAACAGCAAATACCAATTAGAAAACATTTTTAATATTTAGAACCTATGTTCAGAAAACTGTTAGATAAAAAAGGGGCAAAGTCTCAAATTATGCAATGAGCTTCACAGTTCACTGCATGTACTGATGATGACATACACTAAGCAGACTTAGCACTTGGAAGATGTATATGCCTTATAGAGGCATCAAGGAAGTCAAGACTCTTGTGGCAAGACACCTTCACTTCATCTCTGTGCAAAATTATATTCTTCAATAATCTGAAGTACAATTTAAAAATATGTTTTTATAGCAAATAAAAGTTAATTCAGTTACCTTTTATCAGTGCTTCTAACCTAATCTTTCATTTACTTAACATTATTTTGTCCCATATTTTCAAAGTGCCAGGTATCTGTTGACTAAACTTGTATGATTTAAGCAGAGAATAAAGGGGCTTGGTAGTTGGAATGGGTGCCACTGGAATTTTGATATTCAAGGAAGGGGGTTTTGTGAATTTTGCCCTCAGGGGCATCTTTGTGCTTCCCACGATATCAGGCTTAGTCTTAGAAGAGTACAGCGGCGCTGCACTGCCCTGCTGGTCTATCAGAAGTAATAGTCTCAGTTTTAAAGAAGAACCCTTCCAATCAGGTAAGGTTCAAAGTACCATATCTTCATTTTTGCCTGTATGCAGTAGTGAAGACTGCTCTGCCAAAAAATTAACAGTTTGTTTCCGGGACAGTAGATTACACAGTCTTAGTTTCAAGGAGAAGGCAGTAAGGGAAGATCTGAAAACACCACACCATAATGTACAGTTCTGCTGGCACCTTCTTTAACTCTTCCAGCTCAAAACACTCGATACTGAATTACAGCTAAATTCTGCAAGCCTTTCTAAATAGAGTATGTTTAACATTGACACACCTATTTTGTAAAAAATGTCAACTATCTTCATTTAGACTCAAAGGAAATTAAAATAATATGTGTCCATCACATACACACATTGATATAAATAACCCCTGTATTCACTTGGGAAAATGGAAGGCTTAAATGAAGTTACAAATTATCATTTTAATTAACTCTTCAGAAAAAAAAAAATATATAATTTTTTGGAAGAGACTTTTAAAGGAAGACAGATCTTTTAAGGGCTTCTTCCCTCCCGCCCCCATACTGACTGTAACAGCTTGAACTGAAGAAAATCTAATTTCTCGTTCCATACCTCCAATGCTTATTCCAACCCAGAAAGCATACATTAAAAAAGATGAGAGTTCACCAACTGTCATGTAGGCACTGCCCATTAGTAATCCTCCTTTGTATAAGACTGAGAGGACAATTAAGTTTCCAGAAAGGCCACTCTAAGGAAAAAGAGGAAAAGACAGATTTTGTCACATACATGTTTAATTTCATCCTCTAAAATATTGTTTCAGAATTTTCCTTCTAAGAAAAGAATTCCTACACTAGGGGTATCTAAGGTTTTTAGAGGACTGAGTTAAACCTGAACAAAACCAATTCTAAAGCAAACAAAGGCAATATCCAGTTGACATCTGTCAACTGTTTCAATAATTATTTTTTTTGGTTGGTTGGGTTTTTCCCCCAAGATGGAAAGGAAACCAAACATTATTCTCAACCAACATTAAGAAGAAGAATTGATAGTCTGCAGTTATGTTGCAGTTTTAGGATACTATTAAGCAAACTCACTGCAAGCTGTTTGCAAAAATGCAATTCCTCCCCCACCTGTGCAGCCCGCAGATTCCTTTAGACTGATTTAAGTCCAGTCTTTTCACAGCTTTATGTAGGTTCAATTTACATGCACTTCATTAATTTGCAGGTTTATAAGTATCCTCATGAATTTTAAACTGACACTTGGCATAACATGGTTAGTTTACTTTCACCAAAATATACTTACTGCTCCAAAGAAGCCTGCCCGAGCGAGCGCCTCTTTCTTAGCCAGCTGTAGCACATAATCAACTTTCTTTGTGTACTTCTCCATTTCAGCCACTTCATGCCCAAAAGCTCGAACTGTTCTTATGTTTCCAATACGTTCTTCAGCTAACTACATTAAAGCAAGGAACAAAACGAACACACAAAGACACGCAATTTGGAATATTCATATTATAGAACATTTGAAAGTTAAACCAATATCGCTGCACTAATTTCCAATTGCATTCCTCTGGATACCACTGGAACTTTGTCATGCCCTCCTCTTCCCATCCCCCCAAATTTATTTTATTTTTAATTCTATTAAGATAAAAGTAAACTGCATGACCAGCCAGCTTAAAAAGAACTTCAAGATTGCCTTAAATGCTAGCAGGGATAGGAAAATATAAAAGTAGGGTTAAAAAAAACCCACCGTAATTTGATGTGAACGACGTACATAAGAAAATCATATTCACAAAACTTGCAGTAAGAAGATGGGGACAGGAAAAATAAAGACTATTCTATTCTATACTAAATCATGCAAGAAAGCCTGCAGTTATTTCCTGAAACAATTCCACTCAGCTGATCAAACCAACACTGGGAATTAATTCCAAAATTACCTCAGTTGTAACCTATTATGCTAACTTGATAATAGGCACCGTGATGGTATAACAAAGAACAAGACCTCCTTCTGTGAGTAAATATATATATATATGTAATAAAAAATATGAATGTAATATAAAAATATAATTCTTATTCTTCCATACCCCATTCAACCTGAACATTTGAACAGAACAGTAAAATTGCTTGTTTGTGTGAAGTCCCACACCCAGTTTATGAAGGCATGAGCTTCCCTTCAACACAGGACGAGGAAGATAAGCAGAAGAGGGCTAATCTTCCTTCTGCACAGTCAATTTGGAGAAGTCCTACAAAGGTCACCCCAAGTTTAAAACAGCTGACAAGTGTGGCTGTTTCAGCTAGATCTTTCCTTATTATATTTCTATGCTTTTTTATGATGTTTCCCTACCCTCAGCCTGCAAGGAAAAGGTCACCATCACTACTAGTCTCTGATAGTGCTTTGCAGTATTATTTCAGCACAGTCAGCAAACCCAAGAAAGGCTCCTCTACAACAGCCTCAACAGCTTCCTCTGTTTTCCTCCCTATTATCTGGGTATGTGCTAAGACGCCCACAAAAGTTTAAGTAATGTAAGCCTCATAAATATAAAAGAGCTGACAATAAAGTCAAACATCAAAGATTCATTCCAGAGAAAGACCTGCTAGCAAAGTCTTCTTTAAAGACAGATCCATCTAGGATGGCTTCAAACTGATAACCATAGTCCAAGAAAAGTGTTTTTCAAACCTAGGTACCAAGTAACACAGGACTTCATAGGCTGATTTTTTTAATGCTCTCACAAAGCTAAAGCCTAACCTCCTTAACCTTTCCTATGTTTTCAAATTCTCAGGGCCTGGTACCTCCCTATTACATTGTTATAGACAACCTAAGCATGGCTGTTCATGAGATCTACGTTTACGTGTTACTGACATTTACCTTTCATGCTATTCAGGTGCAAAACTACAGACAGGCTCAGCATGGCTTGGGGCAATGAACAGTATAATTATCTTCAGAAGATCTGTAACTTCAGAGATATTAACCTAAATACACTAGAGCAACTTTGAAGTTAATTAGAAAGCGTCTGTTAAAAGATTACCTGTGTTGCTTCTGCAAGAGAATCTTGGGTCAATTTAGTGAGTTTTCGCAAGTACCTCCCATAAATCACAGCCAGGACAGCCAAGGGTGGCACAATGCTCAGAACAAATGCAGCCAGGCTAGGAGACACAAAAAACTAGAAGAAAAAGGTATATGTCAGGGGCTAGCGTTCAGATTAAAAACAACCACTGGAGCACTGAAGTGCAACTTTCCTTCCTGGAGTTCTCTAAAACTAGTAGGATTTTAATTTAGAGCTGCCATGCTTTCATTTATCATGTTTTATTTCTTCCAGGCAAAATAATCATTCCTCCACAGTACTCGGGATGTGCCCCACGGTTAGAACAAAGGATTATAAGCAAAGCGGTCTGGATTTCATTTCTAGCTTTCTCACTGGTTCTCTGTGTGGTCTAAGGCAAGTATCGTAACCTGCCAGTAAAGAGACCTACCAGAAATCTCTTGGGGATGTTGAAAGACATAAACTATTATATAGCTCCTAAAGCGTTTTCACAACTTTTAAATAGATGGTGTAATACAGAAAGCTTGAGTAGAGAAATATCATACACTACTTCTGGGTAACCGAGAAACAGATGGAGGTCACCAGTACTCCCCAATACCCATGAACACTCATAACCTGGAAAATTAGATTTAATTTCCTGTTGCAAACCTTATCACTTATAACAGTCATCATCAAAGCTCCTAAATGGGTTATTTTCATAAGATTCACTGAAATTAGATTTAATGTGGTTTCGTTTCATCTTGTTTTCTGTATTGAAAACAAAAATCTCCAGAAAAATCCAAAGATTACTTCCTTGACAGGCTTTATAATTATTTCGCAATAATCTTTCTGGGCAAGCTTTTACAGTCCACCTTTTTACACAGTATCATGGCAGCATTTTTGAGCAGAATGCTTTATATTCTATTTAAACTATGGTAAGATAAAACTTTATACTTTATTTGTTTAGATAACTACAGAGAGGCATAATTTTTATCAGTGACAAAGTATTAAAGCTTTAAAGCTTCACAGTGGAAATGCTTAACAGTTTCTGAAAACACTAATATTGGAAGCTTATTTTTATGAGGAGATTTTTTTCTATCTGTTTTTAACTCCAGGTAGACAGCAGAAATGACTACACCCTCACTTAAGATAATTTCCATCAATGCATCTTTCCTCAGATAAGCATAGCAAAATTAATACCACAGAAAACATGCAGGGAAATCAGATTTTTAAGTAAACTAACTGACCACCAAGGAATATTAACAGACGCACTACACTGAAGACTTCATTAACACGCTTCATGCCTAAATATGTTCTTTACTGAAGGACTAAAGCAGAAAGACTAACACTTGTAACAATCCTCAACAGTAATTTGATATTCAGTGCTGCCTTTGCTCACTGAGTCTTTAACCAGAATTGACCAACTTCAATGACTTTTACATCAGACCCTTCACACCCTATTTTACCTACTACCACAGAAACTTTATAATTTATTTTAGTATCAGAGGATCATAGAATGGTTTGGGTTGGAAGAGATCTTAAAGGTCATCTAGTTCCTGCCAAGGGGAGGGACGCCTTCCACTAGACCAGTTGCTTAGTAAGAATAGTTAAGCTATTTGTCTACAATACTTTCCTCGATAAATTTGGGCAGCAAAAGTTGTTAATTTGAAACATTCATTACCCATATTTTGGCTTGTGAGTAAACATCAAGTGGCTACTGGCACATCATCTGTTGCAAAGCAGTACATAAGAATTACAGTGGATAACCAGTGAAATACACTTGTATCAAAGATCACACAACACTTTCTGGACTGAATCACATTCACACATTGCCTAATACCACTGAAACAAACTTGAAACTACAAGAAGTGACAAGCAGGGAAGAGACCACCATACCATCATTCCAACCCCCACGGACACTTGCGCTCCTGCCCTGAGCCCATCTGAAAGGTTTTCAGTCACTGAACGGCCCAAGAGGGCTGCATCTGAAGATAAGCGGTTTATCAGCTCTCCCGTTCTGGTCTTGTCAAAGAAAGCAATTTCTTGCTTCAGAATAGAGGAGAACATAGTTGCTCTCAAACGTTTCACAATTCTTTGTCCTGTTGGAAAAAGCCGCCAGTCAAGCATGGCACACAAGGATCATGATACACACAGATACCAACAACATAAAAATCACAGGATTATGCAGCACTGAACAAGTCACATTACAGACTTTTAATATACCAGAAGAGAGTGAGCTTTGAGATGTCTTGCAACAGTAAATAAAAATGAACAATTACTCCAGCATCCTTATCTGTGCACTATTAGTTTACCTTTGATCTGGTAAAAAGCTACCGATTCCAAGAGGATCTCTCAGCCAGTGCCAAGATCTTATTTCAGATTATTAGATATTCTGACTCTGTGAAAAAAAGATGATTCTCAGTAGTGCTTTTTGCTTCCACTTTTACCTGCAGTCTGCATGAGGTAGACACGAATAGCATTAGCAGCAGCACCACATAAAAAGATTCCACTCAGCAAGGCACACAGGCTGGTCAGGCTGTCCGTGAAATCTTCGCTGGGATTTGTATAAATAATGTCAATAACTTTCCCCAGAAAGAAAGGGGCTGACATGGTAATGACACTGGAAACTGTCAGAAAGCCGACGGCAGCTGCAAATCAACAAGGAAAAGGAGAGGAAAATTATTCTGAATTTGCAAGATCATTAATAGTACATACGAAATAATTCTTCGCTTGAAATTTCTATTAAGCTTGAGAGTGCCACTTTAAATAATCGGCCTTCTTTTAGGCCCAGTTCTGAACGGGGTATTTTAAGTCACTGTATAAATTAAATTAGGCAAGGCACATTTTAAGATTCTGAAAGCCTCTGTATACAGTCAAAGTCCTGCAATGTCTAACCCTCCACACCACCATCCAACAAGGTTAACTTTTCAGAGATGTCATCCTTAGAGATCATTAACAGTTACCACCTTTTCCACATATCCCACACAGTCCTTCAGCTCCTGTTTGCTTTGGGTTTTATTATGCATGCTTGTTACTGTATTAAAGTTTCCAACTGCTCATTTCTGATACAGCAATGGACTGAAGTTCTGATCTCAGAACTAAAACATGCAATTTTATTGGGGGGGGGGGAAGACCAACAGAAAAGTACTACATTTACTCTTGACTGGCAAAATTTATACACATTTGTTTTATTTTACTCTTTACTGTTGTTAGTCTAAAAGAAAAATAGCGTAAGTTTGAATTATAAGCACATGCACTGTTGAGCAGAACTCCTGAATTCCAGTTGCAAGGTCACCCATGGAGCAACCTGTGTAACTGTCTGAAGATGGATCACAGAGTATGAAAATCACACTAGACCAAGACTTAGCCTTTTGAACTTTAATCTGCAAAGCAATTTCTTTAGCCAAGAACACAGCATGACTCTAAAAAGGCAAGCCCAGGTTGGAAGGCTGAGAACTAGGAAAAATCCCATCTTAATTGAAAACTGAAAAAACTTGATATGAAAACCACTGAACCACAATAAACAATGCTATTTATACAGCGTGATTTTCCAAAAGCCAGCCCCACACCTAAAGCAACCGTTCACAGGATTGCTACAAAATACGAGTAGGTAATGCCTTTAAAGGCAAAAAGACACTGTACTGAAAATCCTGAAGGCCCGGGTGTTCCATTCTACTGAGCTTGTATCACTTCTATGAGGAAAGATAGCAGAGCCTTCCAGCAGCGCATTACTGTAAGCAGTATTTCTAACATCTGTCACAGAAAGTTTGATTCCTCTTACCACCTCCACAAACACATGGAAAGCTTTGTTTCTATTTTTACTTGAAGTATAAACACAGCTGTGTATTTATGATTAAGAATTCAGGGTACCAAACATGCATACCCGCCACCACCTGAAACAAACACTTCTCGGCATCTTCACTGCAGTGCCCCGCAACAGTGCTGGGAGAACTGCACACACTGCCCAAACAAGCTCTACTCTTTCTTTTGCATTCAATCTGCAGCCTGTGGGTCCTATTCAAGATTTGTCTGCAATTTTTCCATTGTGTTACACTAAGGCCAGCAAGCACATAAAAGATAAAGGACTAGGATCTTTAACTTGAACCTACAGAAACTGTAAAAAGCCATAATAGTAAGGGAAAGACTTCCTGTTGCAAACATCCATGGTCCATGCCATAGCCACATCTCATAATCATATTATTTACTAGATAAAACTTCGTAAGAGTGACCCTGTTAACCTGGCTGCACTAGTATATTCAAGGTATGAAGCGGCAGGAAAAATCCAACAAAAGGCAGGTCATCTCCTGTGAAGAAAATCTGGTCTATAAGGCAGCTGGACATGGTCAAAAGCATTACTTGTAAGCACAGTGCCGCACGGCAGCTCAGTCTCCACTAGTCCAATTCATCCATAACAATTTCTGTTATGGATGGAAATGGACATGTGAGCTGCACCTATAATATCCACCAAAGGAAGAAGGCTGTATGGCTAAAAATCCCATATGGCTCTCTCCAGTGGTACAGCCTTCCTGGCTTGGATTTATCTTCAGCTATTCTTCAAACGAGCATGGGTTTCATTGTAATTACTTCCAACAACCTCAACTAAACTAAAATCAAACATTAGTACATAAAACAAACTGAAGACTATTGAGCTACTTCAACATTAGACAAAGTGTCAATAATGTATCAGACCAATGCAGTCCTGAAGATGAAAATGAATCAATCCAGATGTCACTTGTAATTTTGCCCTTAAGCAATATACCTGTCTTTATTAATTTAATCCCAAAACACATCCAAAATAAAGTTCCCTAATTGAAACTCTCACTTTGATTATACCAGAACAACTAGAAAATAGCACAGATGCCACAGTGTTGCTCTTTTTTTTAAGTGTTAACTAATTGAAGAAATAGGAACCAGCAGACACTCATCCTATCTCCTCGCTCAGAGAACAGTTGTCATTATGATAACTGGCTAAAGGGAGGAGTACGAGGTGTTCAGCAACCAGATATGAAGACACTTCTGGGACACTGAAGGTTGTTACTGACAGCACAAAAGGTCACAGTAAACTTTACAGTATTAGTTTCACATAGCTTACTCTGTTAACTAAAGAATTATCTTAAACAGTGTATTTTGGAAGCTTTATTTTTTAGAATCAATCTGTTTTGTAGGCTGTGAGATGAAAATAAAGAAAAGGGGGGCAGATCAGTGGAATTGATAAAACCAAGGCTACATCAAAATGGCAACAGAAGCAAAGACAAGGCAAGCTGTCTCCAGCTGCGGCTGAGCAGTCCTCAGAAATCCAGATCATCGCACAAATCGATGTCTTATCACTATGAAGATCAGCATGCTCTCTGTTAAGGCTAATGTGAGCTTGCTTCTTGACAGCAGATATGCAAATTAATTCCACAGTAGATGTATTTTGAGGACAAGGAACCGGTCACCAGCTGGTAAACCAGGATGTTTACGAGCAGTAACCAGGCATAGCTATCAGAAACCTTCCAGCAGAACATGGACTAAGTGACTCCAACGAGTCATAAACCAATTTTCTACATGCAAGAACACTGCCAAGGGAGTGACAGTTTCTAATTTTGCTGGTTCTTACCAGAGCATCCTCCTCACCCAGTACAGTATGTGGAAGCATAAAAAGCCAAAAAATACTTGCAAGCCTGTAGGAGAAAGGGCTTTATAAACACAAATGCATAAATATTTAACCTCAGTTGTTATTTCCTGGAAGGAAGATGCACTGATACATTTTACATTTATTGGTTAGGTAAATTCCATTTCCATTTGGTGAACCCTGGCCCACAAGGAATTTGTTTTGGATTAATTCAGGGATGTTGAAGGGCTGGTATCAACCCTGTGAAGTCAGTTCTGCAAATGGTTATTTCAAGACAGAATATTCTTCCAGAGTACTTCGTAAGCACTTAAGGATGTTCTGTACAGCTCTAGGTTAAGTACGAGTGGTGTGGTTTTCTTTCTGTGTTAAAGTAAATCCTTACATGATATTTGGACTGCACCTATTATTATGCAAGAAGAACCTTTTGGAATCATCCTCCTTACATTATTAAGAAGAACTGTAATACTGTGCTCAGAGAAAAATACGGTTCATGTCCAATAGCATGGCTGTATACCACACTACTGGTGCATTTTGGAAAGCTGCTAGCTTGCTTTTTGAGTGGAGTTGTCTTAACTTGGAGGTATTGTCAATATACTGAATCTTGCAAGTTACTATTTCCAGTGATGACCACGGTTTTTAGAAAATGTTCATAGGAATATTCTATAGACAGATTGATGTGGTTATTGAATTTGTAGTGTTTTTTATTTTGTTTCATTGGGGATTTTTTAAGCACAAAAAGAGCAGTTCAAGTTTTCACATGGTAAAGACTTTTCTTTGGTACAACAACAATACAGCTACACAACTTACTGAAAATATCTTCAAGACAGCTCATGGCATACTATGGGTCATCTGACTGACCAGGATTATACAACACTTTGGAGAAATTAACAGCTGTAGAAAACTGCTTCAAGACAACAACCAAGACAGACAATACCTTTGAGATAGTATCTCAAGAACAAGACCAGTGTCCAGGGGTTGGAGGGCACAGTGAGATACCTTCACAA
The DNA here is from genome assembly GCA_009867235.2 of Psittacus erithacus. Taxonomy (NCBI): domain Eukaryota; kingdom Metazoa; phylum Chordata; class Aves; order Psittaciformes; family Psittacidae; genus Psittacus; species Psittacus erithacus. The sequence continues at coordinate 20,663 of WYDI02030628.1, forward strand.
GAATGAGCGCCAGAAAAACAGCTGGTGGCATCCCTTATGCTCAGAACCTTTATATGATGCAACTTATGGAAGAAGTCTATCACCTTGAAGAAAGGTTGCTCTTTGAGTCACAAGGTGTTCATGACTGACTGAAGTCACTCTTGGTAGCTCCTCAGGTAAGGCTTGTACAATCAAACAGGACAGACCTGCCAGGATTCCTTCTGCTGTGGAGCAATCAAAGTATCAAGGAGCCTTCCCAGAGTAGGCTACAGAAGGATTCTCAAAACAGGTTTCAGAGAAGATATTTAACAACAGAAGTGTCCTTCCAGGCGGAGCAGCGCACAGTGACTAGAAGCCCAAAAAAAGCAAGAGCAAATAAGACTGCTGCTTTGCACAGCAGAGCTGGAGGAAAAGGCAGCATGGCACATAGCCTGATGGAAGCCCTACGCAGAGCTGTGCAAAACCTCCGCTTGAAAGCAAAGATGGAGGCTTGACGCTGGCTGCAAGCAAGTATCTTCACCTTCTCTTCGGAAAGAATGTTTTCAACAGCTTCCCTGGACTACTGTTTCAGGACAATGCACCAGTCTGTAGTTCAGACGCAGTGGAAGCATAGAGCTCACTCAGGAAAAGTAGGAAACCACTATTAACTCCCGTATTTTATCGTACCATGTTAAACCAGCATAAATCATTAATTACACACTCACAGAGTTCAGTTGAAGAGATTTAAAAACTCTAATTTGTTTCAAAGACAACATATTTCAAAATTACTACTGCATTTTCTCATGACACTGATTTTCCTCAGCCATAAAAAGCCATAAAACTAAGTTTCTAATCACCAAACGCTGGAAAGTACTAAAATAACCCTCGTTTTGCGGGAGCGAGTACAGCTTCTTTTTTTATTTTTTTACCATGCCTTTACAATTAAAGCCTTTAACTTCTTTGTGTTCATCTTGCGCAGAAGACAGTCTCTATGTCAGAGCAATCTAGCTACAATTCCCTCTATCTTCACAATTTACACAAATAGTGTAGCAAAAACATTCCGCAGAGGAATTAAGTTGTAAGCACCTAGCTGATCACAGTGGTCAGCAGCTGCTACTTCTGCAATGTCTTTTACCTAAGTAGCTCCATTTACAGTTTACCACCAAATCAAAGTAAGGAACTGCCACCAACTAGCCACAGAAAAGCAATGTTTATGTCATAGAGCTAAAAGGCTGCTTGGACCTTTTGTGAGTTTCATACCAAATACTGACAAAATCAAAAGGAAAACTAGGGGGAAGAGACAACAAAAAAACCGCAGTGTATCCTATTAGACTTCTAGAAAAGGCATGCTGCACATGAGAAAATGGTCAGTAAAGAGCCCCTTTATATACCACACAGATTTTAAAACCACAAGAATTCCCTTCATAAAATTCAAGTCCAGTGTGGCTGTTGAGTTGCTTTCAGATGAGCAGAACCATTTTACAGTAACTAAATACAGTAACAAAACCCAGTGAACCACGTATATGTACTTGAGAGGTCAATCCAAATTTTGGCCAAGGATTTCCTAGCTCCTGGGTCACTGCACAGAAACAGTAAGATGGGGTTCAAGCCAGGTTCCAAAGAGCAGGGTACTCCAGTGACTCTGAGCCCCACCTCTGCTCTCATTAACTTCCTTCCCATTGCGCACACTATAGAACTAATTTTATTCACTGTCATGGTTGGAATGGTACAAATGGGTATCTGAAAACTGATTCTTCAGAGATGCAATTATCTGCCTTTAAGTAATTTTTAAATGGAGGGGGTAAAACATATCCTTAACAGTGCATGGATTGCCTGCTGATGGTCAGACTTATGCTACAAAGCTTGGAAGAACAAGTTTCAAAATGAAACCATGTTACTACAAACCAAATACATATTATCTGTCCAATTTAATGTCCTAAAATAACTGAAGTTTTCAAAGATACTCCTACTCAAGTGTTTCACCTAAGAAATGTCAGCTTGTACAAGTATAAATAACTGAAAGCATGACTTTCTAGTAGCAATACACACAGCTGATGTATCAGTAGATGTAAAAAAAATCAAGTTGCTTACTACCTCAATCAGCCCTAATTATCAAAATAGTTTCTGAACTACATTGCAAAGAATACAGCTAAAAATCAGGTAGTCTCAGGTACAACTTATTGCCTTTAAGAGTAATTTTTATAGGCATTTATTGCTTACTGGAAACTAAAAGATACATCTACAGCAATCCAGTATTTCTCATTCAGGGATGAGAAAATGCATGATGTGGTATAACTTTAAAATACAGCAAAAGCAGATTATGAATAAGGCAGTGCTCTTCTAATTTCATAGCAAATTTCAACCTATAGGAAAACAACTACTACTAATTATGCCCCAAATGCCAATATAAAACTTCTGAAATAACATTTCTTGCACATCTGTAGAGAAGACCTGTGTACAAAACAACCTTACCCAGTGCACAGGGAGTGTTGCACAGGGAAAGGTCATACTTTGCTCCTGGATTAAAAATTTCAGAATTCTTTGTGCTTACTTTACAATTCAATAGAACTATTGTTTCCTTCGAGTGTGGTTTGGATAAAGTGCAAAAGACAGATTCTCACAGGGGAAAAAAGGAGGAGGCAGGAGAAAATAAAAGGGATCATTTTGAAAAGGCACTTTTTGTGGCCTCAAACACAGAGCAGGATTTAGTAACTTCAACAATAGCCCTGTCCTCTTCCCTGGGAATTGAATTTAATTGAAGACACAGTTTTACCTGACCTGACTGTACAGGATCAGCCAGAGAACTCCTAAAATTACTTCTCTCCTTTGTTAAGCAGAATTCACAAAATCCTGATTTCACTATACAAAACTGTGGGTACTGAGAGAGCAAACTGCCATCATAGTATTTAGCCATCTTTTTACCTCTTTAAATTGGAAAAACAAAATTTAACACACGTCCCATTTAAAACGTATTTGCGGCTCTACATGGCTCTAGGAGTAACTGGGTATAAAGCATGGAAACATGGAACATATTGCACTGATCCTCGGGTTTTTTTGGACAGTATGGTATCTGGTACATTTATTTTCATTCCCAAGAGCCTCCAGAGGATCAGAACCTCCTTATAGAAGGAGAACACAGCAAGAGGTGCTGTGTGCCTGCACACTGGAACTTGCAGCCAGAACACACCACTTCATCCCGAGCCAGCAGATGGTGAAGAGACCTTGCCTAAAACAAGATACGACTGTCTCTTGGTGCCAGTCACAACCGCAGCAGGTCACCTTCACCTCTGTACCTGCACCTCCCCAGGTGACACCATTTCCCCACCAGACCAAGTGGGTGAACCTCATCTTGCTCAGCCTCCTTATAAAACACCCTCTGCTCCTCAGGCCATCACTGCAACTCACCTTATGTGACCCTGGATTTTAATGCACAATTTCAATAAGCAGGATATCATGACCTATAGCATGTGGGATCAGAGAAAATATTTCTATCATTTCGCAGTGGTAATGCTATACACCTATATTACCAACTACTGGGTATATAAAATGCAGAAGACCTGGAAAAGCTCAGCTTTCTTGCAGAACAAAACAGCACCTGTAAGCCTCTTAAGAGATCCCACAGCATTTGCTTACTGGTTACGTGGACTTGAAGAGGAAATTACATGTTTTACTCTTGTTTTATTGTTTCAATCAGTGAAACCATAAACCCTTGTCTTTCTCTGAATGAAGGGAAAACAGAGATACTTAGTTTTTAAAAGCTAGTTTCTCAGTATAAAAATGCAATAGGAACAGAAGGAACATTCTTTAATGTATGTTAGAGACAATGACCAGATGTGATTTTCATACAACCAGCAAGAAGGTATTTCACGCACACTTGTTATTCCTGGTATTCTGTAATGACCCAAGTATTTGCCTTCCTAGCTTTTCCAATCTCTTAACTACAACTTAACAACACAAGTTTTCCCTTAAGTAGGTTGTCAACAGTGAAGAAGATTTTTACATAAATTCACTCACTCCTCTCCTAGAGCCAAGACCAGCAGAATGCTGAAAACCAGTTACTACATTTGTGTATTTTTTTCTGCCCTCATAATTTGGTATCATCAAGCTGTTGAGATTTTTTTTTTTATTTCAGGCCACTTTGTTATCTCAAAAGACAAAACTGCATGTAGCTGATTTTCAGTCACTGTGATAGTCCATTTACTTAGATAAAACCACCAGCAGGCTGCACAGATTAAGGATATTTAGCCTTATTTTAAAACAAGTATACAGTACCGTGCCTGTGATAAGCAAATCGACAGCAAGTGCCCAGTAAAGGGAACTAAATTAAGTTCTCAGTTAGATAGGAGCCTTTGGCAACTAAAAGCCATGCTTAAAATAACCAATTTGTTTCAATTTCAGTGGGGAAAAACAAAGAACGCCATAGTAAAATCAGCAAGTAACCTATTTGATCAGATACTCACTTCTTCACCAAAATATGAGCAGACTGAACACCAGTTACTGGCAAAGGGCTTCTGACTTTTTAGTCCATAAACCAATGAAGAAAAACAATCCTGAGCAAGACTGAAGCCTTACCTGAAGACTAACCTATTCCCTAGCCACCCAGCCCCATCCACTGCCCTATCAGTTTTCCCCTGCTTTTATTCTGCACACCCAAGACAGTGGCATTAACTGGATAAAACAGGTGGTCATGGCATAGAAGTAATTCTTATTTCTTATAAAAAATAATTAGGATCCAAAATATTTCCGCTACATCATGCCAACGTGTCACAAAGCTCTATAACCATTCACTGTGAAGAAAAGCTTGTACAAAGTGTTTAGTATTTCTCAAACCACCTCTTTATGTAAGTCTACCTACCTCACCTCATTTCTTTCAAACACCATTTATCCACTGAATGGGAACTACCCAGGGTTCTGCAAAGGTCTCATGCTGCTGTGACAGCATACATGCTTCTCACCAATAAAGGTGGTTTTAAGAAAAACGAAACTATGTAATAATGAATTCTTACTAACAACTATTATCCTGTTATCCCCATGAGAACCAATATCCAGAAAAGTTCGTTTCTACTCTTTGTAGATAATACCACTCTTAAGGGCACAATTTATACAACCATGGTGTTGCCTTCATCATACAGACTCTAAAATTAAATAAATAGTTTTTAAAGCATCCTACAAAAGTTTTAGGTTAAGAAATTCTTGGGAGACAGAACCCCAATTTCTTTCCCCCCCCCTTTTTTTTTTTTTAGAAAAATAAGCTCAGGATTCCCATTTTTACTTCATTCCGTATAGTCTCAGGCCCAAGTTCATTACAGGCTGCCTGTAAAGCCAGCACTGAACACGCACAGAGGCATTAACCAACAGTACTCGCAAAAGGGAGGAGTTCTGTAACTTCCCAAACTTTTGCCTTCCTTTCAAAACAACCAGAAATTAATATATGGCAAGGGGGACAGGGAATGCATGTTTTTAGCTTTCTACACGTATCGAACGCTCGCTCAAAGATTCCACATTGTGCTCAGATGCTGCCTTGTGCGCTGGTCCGGGAGGGAAACACGACCTTCTTCACTGCGACTACGGCCGCTCCGGGCCCTGGAGCGCACGGGCCCGCCACCCGCGTCGGCTCCTGGAACACCGTGCCGGGGCCAGGGCAGCCCTGCGATGCCCCCCCGCCCCTTCCGCGCTCGGACAAAGCCCCAGGCCGGCTCTCGGCGCGGGAGCCCCGGGCCGAGGCCGGTACCTGTCAGTCTCCAGCGCTCGGGGTGCGCCAGGGCCAGCAGCCTTCGAGCCTCAAAGCGCGTCGAGGTGCCCGCGGCTCCCCGTGGCGGAGGCGCCGGCGGCTCAGCTCCGGCGGCGGCGCTAAGGGAACGCGGGCCGCTGCCAGCCGCCCCGGGAGGGAGAAGGAGGCGGCGGCATGACGGCGTGACCGACACCAGCAGCGGCGGCGACAACGGGGAGGCCGTCCCGCACCTGTTGGCCAGGCGCGGCGGGGCGCGGAGGCCGGCGGCACCACCGGCGGCCCGGGCCCAGGGGGGCGGTGCCGCCCGCCGCAGCAGCGGCAGTAGCCAGGGCAGGCGCGGCGCGTAGCCCGCCATGCGGCCGGCACGGCGGAGGCGAGGCTGCTGCTGCTACCGCAGCCGGTCCCCTCCGCGCGGGTCTGCGGCAGGAGGAGGCGCCTCCGCGTCGCCGCCGCCGCCGCCCATGGGCCAGCGGCCCAGGCCTTTGCCGGCCTGCGGCGAGCTGATAAGCCCGCGGTTGTCGGCCGCCTCCCGACTACCGGGCCGCGCCTCAGCACCCGGTCAGCGCCCTCTGCCACCGCCCGGCCTCCGGAGAGGTCGGCGACAGGGCCTGCGCCTGCTGAAATGGCGCTGTGTCTGCCCTGCCGTACGCGGTAGCAGCAGAGCTCCACCTGATTCGGGGCCCAGAGTTGAGGCACCCGACTCCGGGAGAAGGAAGCAGGGACCGTGCCCCCTTCCGCTGTTCCTCCCTCCCGGGCTCGCGCGGGTCACACCAGGGGAAGCCAGCTCAGGCTGGCTGTCAGGCCTTGCTGGCCTCTGTTGCTGGGTTTGGTCTTGATCTGGACAACAGAAAGGCCCCAGCCAGAGGAGAGCTGCCTGCAGAGACACCACGCACCTACCCCATACGGTAGCAGCTACAGGATCCATACGAACACGGCTTACATGCGTTACGCTCAGGTCAGAGCCTACCAGGGCTATATGAACTGTGCCTGTCCTCTTTACTTATTACTGCTCAGTGTACAAGCCGCCTTCCAAAGAATCTGCTGCCCCTAACCATGATTTAAGGAAACTGAGTCACTGGAATACAGCTGTCCTGAGGCTGTGCAGTGCTGGAAGCCACAGCAGAGACCTGATCCCACCTGTTCACACCCCTGTGGAGTCTGCTGTAGTGATACCTACAACTCTACTTATGAAACCTTTGAGACAAGCTTCTCAGCCGGCATCAGCTTGTGAGATGTGTTTTGCAAGAGCACTGCTTGAACAACCACACTTCAAAGTCTGTGAAGGAATAAAATCATACTAAAAGGAGAAAACGAAAACAAACAACACAGCCGAATTCCCAGCGTTTAGGGAAATGGAGGGGTTAGCACAGCCAGCAAGCGTGCTGAGGGATAGAGCCTCGCCCTGGGAAAACCACCACCTTGCCGGAGCTGTTTCCCTTGATACCTGAGCATAAATCAGCATAAACGTTCCGCACAGCCCTCGGGGGATGGTTGAAACATTCTGGGACCCACGCTGCGAGGGCAGCAGCCCCACCCGAGACGTTCGGGTTTCCTCCCCTTCACACCCAGCCTTCCCGCCAGCGGGCGCTGAGGCCGCCGCTCACCGCGGGGCCTCTGGGAGCTGCGGCCGTGCTGGTGCTCCTCGCTCCACGGGCGCCGGGTATGAGGCTTCCCCGGCTCCCGGCGAGCAGCGTCCCGCTTTCCATTAACGCTTCCTTCACCCAACGTTCCCGTTAGGGCCGGGCCGAGCCGCCTTCCCCTCAGCAGCCCGCGCCAGGCAGAGCGTGAGGCAGTTTTTCGCGCCGCTTCCCCGCGCAGAACACCGCGGGGCCCTTTCTCGCGCTTCCGGCTTCCCCGAGCTGCCGTCGGCGCAGAGGCGCGACCAATCGATCCCTCGGGCGAGCGGCGAGGCTGGCGGGACGGGGCGGGTCGGCCCGGCCTTAGTGCAAGAGACCTCGGCCTCCGCCCTGCGAGGGGTGGAAATGTTGACCCGAACAAACTGCGCCTGCCTCCCTCCCCTCAGTTTTCGGAAGGCTTCGGTTTTTCTGGTTAATTCGCTCCTCGCCCGGGCAGTGCACTTAGGCGGCCTCTGGCCGACTAAACCTGTGTTTCCTGAACAAAGAGGCTTTTTGTGGCAAACCTGTGTGAGATAACTCTATAGGGAAAGACCCAACCAAATGATATTTTTTTTTTAATAAGAGGGAAGGTTAGTTGAGCCTGTTGTGGTCTGGGGGGAGCCGTCCGCCATTGCAGGTTGTGTGCCATGGTGCTCCCCGGGGGCCAGTGCTGCTCCCTCTGCCCGCAGGTACACACCGCATCCACCACACCAGCCCCAGCCATCTCCAGGGGGTGGGGATCAACTGCGGTTTGGGACACACTGCAGAGAGCAAACTTCTGGCTTGGGTGCAATACTGAGGGATGGGGCTCTTGCCAAACCTGTGACAGTGCTGGAAGGTAAAGAGAGGAAACCCAGTGAATGCAGGGACGGACACAGGTGGAAGAGAGGCAACACAGCTCCCACTGCCAGGTACGCAGTGCAACCCGCCCAGAGGAACGCACACAGCCCAACCAGTGGGGGGTGCAAGGTATGGCTGCGACATCCCTGCGCGTAGGTGTCACCGAGGTGGGAGAGGTGACCTCTTGATAAAATTTTGCAGGTAAGAAGCACCAGATTCTCACAATAAAACAATCCACAGAGACACAAACAGGTGTGATCTGACCAGCAAAGGTGACAGGAAGTTCAGATGCAGCAGAGCTTTATGCTCCAGTTTGGTTTAGGCTTTGCTTCTGGGGAAAAGTAGTGTAAAACACCACAACCAGCCCCAAACTCACAGATGGTTATACAGTCATCCTAAGTGGTCAGGAAGTATTTGCACTAGTGAAGTGGAGTTGCCAGGAGGGGAGAGAGCACCTAAAATTCTGGCTATTCTTTTCCAGTTCGTTTACCACACTGCTCTGCTGTTGCCCTCAGCAAAAATGGCAAAGCAGCACCAGTCAGTCTAGCGCATAAAGTCTCCAGATAAACTGCTCGCCAGTACAAAAAAATGAGCAAAACTGTGCAAACATGTTTCAACTCCAGCAATGGGTTGAAGTTGTGATGTGTTATCCTAAAATGCTACAGTCGCATTTGTGCTCACAACCCTAGACCTCGGGATGCCTAAGTTAATGGTGTGGGCCTGGCTGATTCCTAGTGCTGACTACATGCAGCTTTGGAAGGATCTGTGCTAGTTCTAAAGGCCAAGTTGTCATTACATGAGTTCTGCTATGCTTTTCTGGATGCCAGACAAATGGCCGTTCTCCAGATGCAGCTGGCACTTGTTTGTCTGGGGTTGTCTTACAGCATGACCTCAGTTTACCACTGCAGCAAGCATGTGGCAGTTTCTGCCCTTATTTGCACTGTCCTTTCCCTCTCCATGAACTACATATGAAGCATCATTAGCTATTGCAAAGCCAGGTCCAGGGCTGGCCTAAGGCAGACCATCAGAGTGGACAGGTACTATCACTACTATCCAGAGACCAAGAAACTCCTTCTAGCAAAAGTGGTTCATATCTAACAGCCTGATCTTCCTAGGGTCCACCTACCTCTGCTCTATGCATTGCTTTTGGGAACTTTCCTGACGCACATGTGCGGCCTTTGGCCTTGGGATGCTTCAGCGGGAGCATTGCTGTGCCACTGCATAGAGCTATAGCATTCACTGATGTCTAGGTAGCCTGCTTACCTAAGTGTAAAAGAGAAAGTAGAGTCTGATCTGGCACCTTCCAAATTAGGGAGGGGGGCAGGATACCCCCCAAATATCCCAAAGAGTATCACAAGATCGAAGGCTTCTCTCAGATGGAAATAGGTAGTTCAGCATGCTACAGCCTACCTTGCAACCTTAAGCACAGGAAAAAAAAACCTTGAACAAATAAACCAAAACCACCATCCCTAAACAAAGGAACAAACAAAACCCAGGCTTGATTAAGGAAATACTTACAGGCAATATACAAGCAAAGAAGGCAGCTTGATTATTTCAAAAAGCCACCCAACCAGCCCCGCTATCCTACCAAAGCTGCTGGAGTTGGTGGTGTCATATGATGTGTAGCAGTGTGAACAGAAACTCACTCACTGCTGGGTGAGAGGAAGAAGTGAGAGCAAAGGAATAGAAGTGTACACCATTATGATCCTAGTTGTGTGCCCTTACGCTCATAGCTCCTGCTCCGCCTCCCACCCCATTCTCCAGAGCTGGGGAGCAATACAGATAGACTTCAGACCTTTGACAGCAGAGTTGAGTAACTCAAGTGGAGTTTCTTCCTCCTGTTTTCAGGCAAAGCATCAGAGGATATGCTGATATGCTTGTACAGCACCAAATACCTTGTAGTCCTGTTCTTAGCTGATCCTCTGGCTGTGTATATTAAAATGTTTTTGTTACCAGGCTTGTCACAAACAGAGGACCATGACTTCACTGGAGAACACAAACCTATGCAAAGAGAAGACGTTTTTGTATCCTAAGTGGAACTGCAAAGATCTGGACTAGGTAGGAAAGTGAGGCTACTGATAAAGCAGGCTTCTGAAGTCTTCCTCTTCTAACCCTCAGCTTAATGCAGCTGATCCTTTTTCCTCTTTGCAAACATAGTTTAGTTATAGAGTAACACCTATGATCCCAAGTTACAGAAACAGCTTCTGCAGCTGCCTTGTTCAGTAATTTCACCATCCCAAGAGAATATTTCTGCAGGATAACAGATGCAGTTGATAATACCTTGTCTTACACTGGGCACCTGGAATATACCACCTTTTCTGTACAGCCACTGCTTGTTGCTGTTGTACTGAAACATGCAGACTGAAAGCCAGATGCATGTTTAAAATTGTTAAAAAAGATAACCAGTCCAAATTTTACCAGTATTTTGTACTTGAAATACACTGAGTATGGTGAGCATTGTTATTTCAGTCAGCTTGGGCTCTTAGCCAGTACTTTTATAAAACCCATAGCTAGCATGTAGCATGGCGGGATAGTCTTTGGCGAGGGACATCTGGCCAGTTAGTTTAACTGTCACATCGGTGTCTTGTAATGGTACAGTTTTAGAGCCTGGCTCACTGCAAGCAACTAGACACCACTCAGAAGGAAGGCCATTTCGGGACTTTGTTGAAGAACCCACTAAGCCTGGAGGACTAACAAAGTCAACAACAGTTGAAACAAGGTTAGCAAAGTAGCCTGAAGCCCTTTTTATTTCTCTTGGCAAACCCAAAGGATCTCTAATGGAAATACCGCATCTGTAAAACGTTTTTAGATTTAAAAGACACTCGCAAGAGACAGCTTTTCACAAAGGAGCCAGAATCTGAAGAAACAGGATGAATTTCACCGTTTAGGATGTTAAGATGTTTAGATTGAACAGTGTGGCAGCAGCTGCTCAGGAAATGCCAGTGTTAAAAGCAGGAAGGGCAACTTTAACATAGACCTGTGAATGGGTGTAGCAGTCTGTTGGAATATACTTTTCCTTTCATCAGCATTTAGTGACTAAGCATGGACTTGTACCTCAGCTTTATCTATATTTACTGTGGCCTAGACTACCTGACACCTTTTGAAAGTGTATTTTGCATTCACTTGTCAATTCACAAGGTTAGGGAACAGAACAATATTATCAGATAATGGATGTCAAAACCAAGCCCTCATAAAATCAAGATGTAGAATTTCCTGATGCAGCAAACTGTGGAAGCAACAGGTATATTATTATATACCTGTTATTAACAGCTGATTAATAAATGGGATGAGACAAAATTAACAGGAACTAAATCCATCAGTGGCTATTGCAGAGGTTTACTCAAAAAAAAAAAAGAAACCAACACTTCTCCAAACGAACAAACACTAATTGTAAGAAGACAGACTTATATAGACCATGTAAGGATCACTGCCTATATGCCCTCTTCCCCAGAGTACCTCCTGTTAGCCACTGGCTGATACCATGCAGGGCTCGGTGCACTGTGCATCAGCCAGGAGGCACAAAAAGCAGGCAGAGGTTTGCAGGGGAAGGAACACCCAGTTACGTGACTGAGAACTGTAATGCACAGACTCACAAGCAGCAACAGTGCTATGACACTTACTGAGTGCTCAACTATGCCAATTTAAATGCTCTTGTGTTTTTTATATGTTTAAAATAGAGTAAGGAAGGGATCTGTGCAAATGCAGACTTATTTCTGAACTACACAGTTGTTGAGAGATTATGGTCCAAATTTTAGTAGACTTAATGGTATTGTTTCCTCCCACTCATACTCTCTCCCCCACCCCCACCCCCCAGTTTTGCTTTGAAATTCAGGCTGTCAGTCAATTGCAGACATTTCTTATAGTCTAGCTTATTTCCTGGCTTCCTGCCTTCCAACTTTTACATTCCATGCACACCAAAAACTGTCCACACAGTACAAAAAAGTTCATAGGTTTGAAGTGCATCATTAGTGATAGTATTTTTCCAAGACTTCAGAAATTGCTTTTACACCTTTTAGCCCACATGCACACAATAGGATTTGCTTCCAAAGTCCCTTTACTTTTGTATGCAAAACACTTCAGAATAACCAAACTGATAAAAAACCCAATTCCACTACAACGTAAGATGTCAAGGGGAAACTCTGCTCCCTGCTCATCTCAGCTTTATTTCTTCCCTTTTGGTTACTGTTTGCTCTACTTCAGCATTAAAAGTCCAGCTGCTCTAAATCTAAGCAGTGCTCAGGACACATGGCAACAAACATCTAAATGAGTTCCAGTGAACATCGGTGAGCCAGATCCTTCCTAGGTATTCGCACAGGCATTCAGCCAAGCCCTTCGATACTCTGTTATGATGTAAGAGCAGTCATTTCACAATGAAATCTTTGGGCTAGAATGTACAGAATCAAGCAAAAACCTCAAAACTACCACAGAGATTACTGTAGGCTGAAGAATATAATGTGCTTAGTCTGGTGAGCAGTATCAGCTCACTAGATCTGAAGGAAAACGTCTCTCTAGAGACCAGTACAGCACAAAGCATCAGGAAGACAACCATCTGCCGTAGTGGGTTTTACTTCAAAATGCCTGATCCTAATCTGGGATTGTTGAACTGCTTCACACTTTTGATATACAGCCATCAGAAGTTTAGCAGTGCATTCAACTCCAAGCATACAGAGGAGTTTCTGGCTCTCCCAGAGCTCAGCTGCAGCACATGCTATTGCTAATCTCAGAAAGGTTGGACACGTTTCTGACAAAAGGTTTTGGTCATTTATCAACATGTAAATAGACAAAAGGCAGTTGTCAGCCATCATCTAAACTCTTAGACTGTTTGGATGTTCTCAAGAGAATTCTCTCATGAAGGTCCAGAAGTCCTGAGGGAAGCTGAAGGGAAATATTATTTAATACCAACCAGCCTGCCTAGAAAACATGAGGGTTGTGCCTTTGCTCAAAAGAGGCATTTTAGAACATCAAACCACAAAGCAAAGGTCACACAACACTACACAACGAGGCCTTCTGGTGCACAATGTCAGTCTCAGAGGATACGTAGATCTTCCACATGCATTTCAGCTGACCTACAAAGCTGTGTCAATACCCTAACTCCATGACCTCCCAAGTCAGCTCTGCAGAAAGCAAGCAGGGGGATATCAAACCAGCAGGCACCCAGTGAACAAGACCACTAGATGCAGCCTCCGAGTGCCAAGCGCATTCTGGCTCAAACAGCGCAGAAGCAAGCTCCTGCCCTCTCCTTCCCATGCAAGTCAGAGCAAGTTTCCCAGAAAGGGACCAAACTTTTTTGGTTTATTATTTTTTTTAAACTAAATGCTTTTAATAGAAAACAAAATACAAAATAACTCTTTCCAGAAAGCAGAAATATTTAATCTCTCAAAATGACAAACTAGAACGTGCTTTTCCCGCAGATCCTCGTTGTAAATGCTGATGATTTATCTCACAAAGTGTTCATGAAACTGATATTGCCACATTTTGAGAAAAATCCAACGCTGGCAGAGCTGCCTCTGTGTACACACAATAATTTAGTAATACTATTTTTTCCCATGTCACTTTGTGTGTGTGTCTCTCTCCCTGTTCCCCTCTCCCTGGACTGCCAACTTCCATTTACGGAAATATTTCTTTGAGGTGCAGTGGTGGATTGACATGCCCTGTTTCCATTAGGAGTCCAAGCTCAGTTGCTTCAGTTCTGTTGTGCTCTTCCTCCAGGCAAGGCAACCCTTAAAGCCACCAGTCTACCTCCACTGTCCTCCCATCCTCAAAACATAGTGCAACCAGATTCAGAAAGATTCCTAATTAATAGAACATAAATACAAACATCACAGCTAGTACCAGGAACCAAACCCAAATTACAGTGCAGAGATGGGCTCCAACTGAGGTCAGATTTCCATGCCCTTACTAAAAAAGAAAGACGGTATTTTCTACTTAGCTAGTCCAAAATATTCCAGAAGTGCTATAGAGGGCTGTAATACTTAGGACCACTACCACTGTAGAAAATACATAACATTCTTTTAATAGAAAGGTCTTAAAATGCTGGTCCTCTGCAATACCAGGAAAAGAAAAGCAAAAGAAAAAATACTGGGCCAGTAGTTCTCCACACACTCAAGCCTCAGTTAACAGTAGGTAAGATGTGCCCATCAATCAATGCAGGATGTTAAGTGCAGGTCAGCAGCTTATCTGGTTGGCAGTTTCACTTGTCTGGACTAGCCTTTTGGTTTCCCCAAGCTACTGGATTTACTGCCCTTTTCCCCATCCCTACCAGTACAAGATTAGAATGCATACATTATTTTCATCCCTCCTCCTTTTTGCCTTATTCTATTCAACAGCACATGCCTTTTTGTAGGCAAGACATTTTAAAGCATTTGCATGAACGTGCGTTTCAAGGGAGCAGAGGAAGAAAAGTGTTTCACAGTCAGTAATCTCAGCTTCCAATGGACTCTGGCATTCAATACACCCACCCACTTCCCTAAGAAAGAAAAGAAAAATTAATGTTCCTGATTTTCTTGTGCAATTCCAGTCACTAGAAGAAGATTACAGGCCATAAACTGTACGCTCAGTACATTATTCATCTGTCCGGTATATACACCAACCAGTTCACTGGAAGACCCATCTGCAGGGGCGTTGCAGTAAGTGTTTCGAATGTCCCAGACCCGGACTGAATTGTCCATTGATGCTGAAGCAATTAAACTACTGTCGGGGCTAAAAGTAAGGCTGGTTATGTTGTCCGTGTGCCCCCTCAGTTCTTTGTAAAGAGTTCCTGATGCCAGGTCCCACAGCTTGAGCCGCTGGTCTTCACCTGCTGATGCTAGGTACTTACCGTTGGGAGAAAAGGCGAGTGCTAGCACGGGGCCGCGGTGCCCAGTGAAGAGACGCACTGAGTTGCCTTGCTGAGTGCTCCACAAGCGCACAGTTTTATCCGTGGAGCCCGTCGCTAAGTAGTTGGAATTGGGGTGGAACTTGACGCAGTCTACATCCGCCAAGTGGCCAGCGTATATCCGCAGCGGGTACGTCCGATCAAACGACCAGAGCCTTGCAGTGCGATCATGGGAACCACTGGCAAAGTACAGGCTGCAGGGACTGATATCTAAGTCCCAGACAGGATAGGCATGTCCTTGGTACAGCACAGTGTTTGTAAAACTTCCTAGGTCCCAGTATCTGATGGACATATCCTCAGAGCAAGATAAGAGTCCTGAACTGTCTGAAAGAAACCTCGTGCTATACACAGGTCCACAGTGTCCTCTTAGGATCTTCATTTCTGTGCCTGCGCTGTCGTCCTCTTCCTCCTGGTCGGGTAGGAGAAAAAGAAACAAGAAAGGAAAGCATGTTTATCTGCTCAACAAATACAGGAACCACCATGAGGAAAACAGGCGGGTTTTAAAACAGAAGTAGTTATTTTAGACATGGCACATTCTGAGACACAAACGCATTTGTTACATCTAAGCTAATGCTGAAGAGATGGCGAGATAAGACTTTATATAAAGCTTTTATCCTCATTTTGGGTAGCCTTACGCTCACTGCAGAAGGCACCTTAACCTGGAATTGTATGCAAACAGGAAAAAAAGTATTTTATGTCATTTTCCCATTTGCTCAAAGCATATGCTTATTCCCTATCCGCTCTCTACTAAACATTTG
This sequence comes from Psittacus erithacus, assembly GCA_009867235.2. NCBI lineage: Eukaryota > Metazoa > Chordata > Aves > Psittaciformes > Psittacidae > Psittacus > Psittacus erithacus. The sequence continues at coordinate 36,440 of WYDI02030628.1, forward strand.
GCTAAGATGTTGAAACAGATCTTGGCATGTGCTCTTTTGGTGTGGCCATTATTGGAAGTGAATCTCACAGTAGAGAGAAAGAAACACAGATGTCTTAAACAAAAGGTAGGAGATGGAAAGACCGAGCATGCTTGACAAGCTATCTGCTGGATGTTCTTTCTTAGCTCCACATGTGAACAGAAACCCAGTAAGGCTTTAATATCTATTTCTGTGTGCATGCTCCACCAGGATGCTTTCACATCCTCACCCTTCAACAACATTCAAGAACAGCAAATATAGGCAGCTTATTTAGGTCAAAGGATCTATTTTGGGTTAGGAGAAGATGAATAACCACAAAAAGGATGGCACTGGAAACCTTTTTATCCTGTAATTCTCCAATCAAAGTACCAGGGCAGATAGTCAGCAAGTAAAAGCTTTCACATTTAAATACTGTTCAGTGAGCTGTGCTAAAGGAACCTCCTGATGGAGGGTAAGAGCCTCTGAAATTCTACTCCAGTAGGACCTCTTGATGCCCAAAGGCTACAGACTGTACAAATTTCAAACAACCTCAGAGTGCCCTTGCCTCACAAGCTGGGGTCTCACTGACAGAGTGCAAGATAACCATGGCTTGGAGTGCATCTGTGCTTGAGACTACCCTTCCTCAGGGCTGTCAGGCAGACACTTTTCCTTCAGCCCTGAATCAGTAACACTCCACGGGCAATCTCTGCTCATCAAACTCAACACAAACCCCTTTTGTTTGTGAGCAGCCCCTTTAACTTTTATCATCATAAACTGGCCCATTTCCTGCAGAAGGAGCACTTCCTGCCCCGAGAGGAAACCCAATTCCCTAAGGCTGCCGGACTGCTGGCGACCAGCAGAATTCAATGTGTCCTGAGCAGCTGTCTTGGCTGACATGACATCTCTCATTCCTCTGACCTCAGGACCCACAGACAGTTTTGCTTCAGACTTAGCAACAATGCTGGAAGCCCTTCTCCTCCAGTGGTTTCAAATCTCCCTTCAGAGGTGAGCTTAGCCAGCTCACTGTCTTTTTCCATCTCAACTGCATGCTCAGTAGTATGCAGCAAGCCATGTTTAGCAATGCTAATTTTCTTCAGAGTAGTCAGTGCCCATGGGACTTTTATGGTGTGGCTGGGAGCCAACTTCATCTGTGCTATGGAGGTGAGAAGGAGAAACTGCAGGCTCTAGCATGCAAAGCCCATTCTCATTCAAATTGTTTCTTCTGCCTCAGATAGAGCATTGCCTGCTGGAATCCACGGCATCTCTAGGCTATGATACCACATTAAAGGAAGAAGCTGATACCTGCAGCATTTTATACTATTTAATTATGGCCATAAGATTCCACACAAGTTATCCGTGGAAGCCCGTTCAAGTTACCTATAATGTATTATAGCTTCTGTAAATTCTGCAAGTCCAGGTACTTAATTTTTTGCCTTCAAATTCATACAGGGCTACTTGGGCTGTGTGCAAGCACATAATCTTTCTCTTTTACAAGTACCTACTCTTCTTTTCTTGCATTACAGCAGCAGCTTATTTCACAATGCCTCTGCAGCATTCAAAATCACACTCCTATACGGTCATAGGTAATAAATCTTGTCTGACTTCTGTTTGACACACATTTAACATATCAACTGCACACTGCTGTTACAGCTCACTGAAAACAGTATACCTACAATGCTTCTGAGTCACTGCATTTTTCCATTTCCTCCCTACAGCAGTCAGTTTGCTGACCAGATTAACAAAGCAGCTGGAAGTGCAGGCACTGAATTACTGCCCCACAGAACCAAGCCTCATTTCTTTGTCAGATCAAGCACACTATTCCTTTCATCCCACAGCTACCACCGTGTAGATTTGTATCTGCAGCAGCTACAGAAAGGTTACAACCTGTGTTATAAATCAGCAGGGAGGCAGAGAATCCCTCTTCCTAATATTTTGTCATGATTTCCATTTCACACTGAGTATGCTTCCAGGATATAACATACCACTGGGCACTACCCAGATATCCGTTTGCTCCTTTTGAAGTTGTTGCTGCTGCAGGTTAGCATAAATGATTTGTATTTCCTTGGAATGTACAAGAAATTTAAGTTATATAAGCCTTTTTTAATCAATAACCTACACACACACTAAAAGCTACCTTTTATTATTTGAACTATCCATTTTGAAAATAAGAACTATTAAAATAGATTTTAAGTAATAAAACAGAATTGGAAAAACTACCAACACTACTAAAGTGAGCTAAAAAAGAATTTAACAGTGAACAGGAAGTCTTCTTGAGCAAGTACAAGACTTGCAAAAATGACATTACGAAACTGAAAAGAACAAAAATGTTGGCATGTTTTGTTACACAGGATACCTTCCAAATTATATACCTATGGACAGACTACCTCAGCTATTACTTAAATCAGTAACGGATTTTGCATGACAGTCATTTGGACCCAGAAAAATCTACTGCCTATACATTTAACCTTGTGAGCAGCAACCACTATCTCGCTGACAAAAGTTAAATTGATTTTCCACTCAGAGCACGCCTCAAGGGAATGAGCAAGCCTCAAAAAGCAACAATAACCTCAAAAAAACCCTGAAACACACCAAGAAACCTCACTCTGCCCGCTCCCTTTTTCTAACTAGTAACAGGTTTCCCACATGTCATCATCTCATCCGGCAGTGCTTTTAAGACGCCAAGAGGAAAGATCCCTTAACCGCCTATAGCAGGGAGCTTCCCAGCAGTGAAAGATGAGGGAGTAGACAGGTCTGTCTTTACAGGGCATTTCTTACTGCTCCTTCCAGAATTCCATCTGACCTCTACCAAGGTGTCAGCATCATCCCTGCCCATTACCACCTGAAGGACCACTGCCACTTAAAAGTAGAATCTTAGAAGCAGAGCTGAATGCAGTCAAGTCTTACATCTTCTTCACAAAACTTACAGACTGCCACTGCCACTGCCACTCCTGCAGCTTGGAATAAGCAGTATTATTTTCTGATTGTGATCTACATAGTACCAGCAATGAGCATAGCAAAACTGCAGAGACAAATAATACATCCACTTGCATAGCTGTAAAACTGCATTTTTATACTGGACCTTAAGTAAGAGAGACTATGAAATGGCATTTGTGAGATGCTACTATAAAAAAAATGGATTTACTTTATCCCCGATTAGTAAGCCTCTCCTACCCCCAGAAAGCAAGACAACACTGGTGAAGTACACTGGAGCATCACACTGAGCAAAATTCATCCATCTAGACCGAGTAAACAATTTTAACCTTAAGGACACTGACTTTACATGGACTAGCAAAAAAAAGTAATTTTCTAACACTTTTGCCAAGTCTCAACCTCATTTATTTTTATATATATATGTATATGTATATATACACATATATATATACACACAAAGAGATATTAAACCAAATAGTGGAGCTTTACTGCCACTCGGAACACGATCTACTGAAACTAGCACAGTTTTAGACTTCTGTATCTTCATAGAAAGGACCTATTTGCTTGCAGCAAAGCAGAAATCGAGCTGAAGATTACTTCAGGCACTACTATTTAAACACAGTATCCAAAGCTATTTGCATAATACAGAAATCAACCAAAAGAAACCTTACAAAACTCAGCCAAGTTTAATCTCCTCACAAGTTATTTGATAAAATACACTGAAGCAGTATCAAAGCACATTCAGAATTTCTGTTCTTTGTCACAGTCTTCATCAGGTTTATCACTGTGAATTGTTGCTGATCAGACTGCAGTGACAGTCTGAAACACAGGCCCTGTTTGACTGAGCTGCATGAATGATGACTGCAGCCCAGTAAGGATGGTCTTGTTTGGTCTGTCTTGGTATCTGCGGCTTCCACTTCCTGGGGAACCCAAGCAGGTGCTGGTCTGTTCCCACCTGTGCGTCCCTGTGTATTTTCACTTAGGGCTCCCAGATATTGGAATTTATTTCCTTTGTGGTTAACAGGCTTTCATTTTGCATTTGGGAGATGTAACCAGCAGTCTGTTCAGGCTGGTATCCTCCCTTAACTCTGAACTCCTGATCAGGTCACTATTTGTTTTGCCAGTAGTGAAAGTTATTCAGGGCAATGATGACTTTGATCTGTGCTGGTCTTTGACCAGTTTTTGGGTTTAGATCTGTGACAAATACTGCAGGATACACAAAATATTGAAACAGCCAACAAAGGAGCCATTTGTACTCAAGCTTCCACAGCTGTATCATAATACACATACAATATGCAAGTATCTGTCTACGAGCCAAAAAGCTAATAGGCACTCCTGATAACCTGGCAGTATCTCACTTTTCTGTACTCTAGAGCCAGAGGAGGTGACCTGCTGATTTACCAGAGAAATTCTCCTCTGTTTCAGTTATTGACATTTGGTTTCCATGGCAGGCAATAGACAGTCACGTGTCCTGTGCACTCTTGCAGCTTATAATGAAAACAAGTCCACAGTTCTATCTTGGGCTAGTCTGACCCACCTATCTGCTCACTCTGCAGAAAGGGTTAACCTGGGGAGCAGCCAGCTATCTCACCTGGATGCCTGCCTCTCCTCAAGCTGACTAACAAAGGAATCCCTAACCATATAAGTCTCCATACTGCAAGCTCTCCACACTCTTCCAAAATAAACAGAACCCTGCCACTAGGTATTTTTTGTGAGAAGAAAAACAGTGGAAAAAACGGTGTTACAGCCCCCCCCTTCAAAAGGGTGTGATTAAACAAAGGAAGAGTCACAAATTCTGATCTCTAACCAGATACAAGGTGCTACGTGGGCAGCTACAGCAAGAGGGGAGGAAGGGTGTGACCAGAAGGGGAAAAAAAACATCCCAGTAAACTAGAAGATGCCATCTAGCCTGGCATGTGAAGGCACACAAAGCCCTGCCTTTGTCTCCAGCACTCCAGAGTGGGAAGCCTCTGCAGTTGCTACACTGCAGATTCCCTGACAGAGACATTTTGCATAATTTTTCCATGCTAACTCTTCCCCTCTGGATAAAGTCATAACTGAAATTCAGTTTTGCACTTCGGCATCCCTTCCTCCTCAGGCCTCAGACCAGCCCCCTTTGGCTCTTTCCTTACTTTGTCTTTATTTTCCACTTCCGGCATCTCTCCCTTTCTCTCCACCCTTCTAACTGGTTGTTCTGACCTGCTTTCTTTCTAGTTTTCATTCACCACAGTGTGTTTTTACTGCCCACATGTCCTTGTTTCAACTTCCCATCCACAAGAAGGCTCTTTGCTCCTCAGGGAAGGAAGCCTTCTCCTTACAGGGCTGCCTGTGTACTGCCATCTGTTCAAGAACAGCTGGGAGATCAGCACCTAGGACTAGCAAACTATGACCCGAGCACAAACGCACTGCACCATTTACAAACAGCACAGGAAAGAACAAGGACAAGAGTAGGCTATAAAATCTGTGTGTCAAGGCAGAAAGGTTGTGGAACAGCCTCGGAGTCCCTGGAGACAGTATGAGATATTCCGCAATGCATGCCTAAAGCAGAAAGGGGTGGGGGGAACAGGGAAAGGTATCCAGACCTCCTCATCCAGGATGTCACAAGCCAGACGGATGCGGGACACATCAATGAGGTGGGGCTCAGATTTTAGCTTCCTGGAACGCAGGCTCCACAGCTTCACACATGAATTATCGAACCCAGCAGCCAGCAGCTTGCTATTTGGTGAAATCTCTGCAGTGTTCAGCAACTGCTCTGTGTTATAAAAGGCATAGAAACAGATGGTTGTTAGGGAAGGGGGCCCATCCTTGACACGTTTGATGCTGTCCTGCAGTAAATCCAGTGCTGCCTCGTTCTGCAGAATGGAAGCCGGCACATCGCTGGGTTCCAGGCCGTTGCTCTCGTTGCGTGAGGAGCTCCCGCCGGCATAGAGCTGGTAGTCAGTCCTCTTGGCTGGCTGCACATCCAGGTGAATGTGCAAGGTCAGCACTTTGCACAGGGCATTGTTGTTGTCACTTTGGAGGTAGCGAAGAAGGTAGTTGTAGCTGTCCTCTTGAAGGCGGATGACGTACTTGTTGTCCAGAAAAGCCCGGAGCTTCAAGTTGGACAGGATATCTTGAATAGTCATGGTAGTCTGCAACTGCTCAATGATATCCTTCTGGCTGGCATTCTGCAAGAACATGCCATGGAAGCGGCTGTAAAAACTGTCCACTGTGCTTTTTAGGCCATTCTGGACCATGTTCAGATGGAGGTAGACGAAGAGGGGATACAGAAGAGGCATCACTTCATGGCTGTGCTGAGAATCTGAATCTATATAAAAAAACAGCAATGAACTGTGAATGATTTCTCAATCATTTTCTATTGGGAATAAAACAGACCAAGGACAACTACTGCAAGAAACCTTGACAGTGGCATCAGAGAGCAAGCAAAAGGAGACTTTTGTTGCTGCATCTAGGTGAAGCTCTTCTGCAACCTAAAGGGGATACACAATACCTACTACAGATCTGAACAGAGATTCGCAAGTCAGTGAGGGACCTTTTCAGAACAAAATGGAGAGATTTCAAAACCCTTTTTAGGCATGGGCCAGCTACTAAAATACGACCTTATAAAATACATGAGAACTGAAATTTCCCCATTTATTTAAGAAGGAAAACTGTGCTCTGTTTATTGCAATAAGTGGACTTTAAAATTTAATCATTATATTTAAAATAGTATTTAACAAAATTATTTGCTTAGCTTGTGTGGGCCTGAAGTTTGGTGGCTTCTTTTCCCCCCTCTCAACTTCGGTAAAACTTGCATATGGTGCTTTGGATGGAACTGCTTTGTCCCGAGGAGTAAGGAAGCTAGTTTGCAGTATGTACTGCAATATGCTGTGTGCTCATTTTATTTCTGTGCCTGCTCATGTGCAAACCCCAGCAGTAATTCCTAGTACACAGTGTAATAAACTCCCAGTGAGGCTGTGCTGTACCTTCCAAAGACTAATCTGTCATCAGCTTCTTGGGGCTGTTTCTCTCCCACATTCAGCTGGCTGCTGCTATAAGGAGTAGAGCAGTGCCACAGAACACCATGGCAACGTACAGGGCCACAACAACCAGTTACCAGAGGACCACATGGTCCAGATTACAGGAACAAAACAAGCACTGCTGATCCTCAAACAGCACTACTGGTCTTCAGACAGTATTGCTGCTTTTCAACTTGTACTTCCCTCCTGCCACTGCCAAAGCATGTTCTTTTCTTTCCCCTTCCATTAGGTTATTTTTCCTCTCCTGTTGAGTGCTCCTCCAGTCTTTCTCTGGTCCACACTGTGCTTCTCTCCCATTTCTAGATGAGTAACTACAGAGTGTGTGTGGGTATTTACGTATTTGCATACTTAGGCATTATTTCCCTTTCTGTCCCGCTGAAACTGAGCCAAAGCCAGTGAAAACAGCGGTCTGTGTGTAGTAAAAGCTGTAAGCAGCCAGCAGGTGCTTTTTCAAAGAAATGTAATGTGGGGAAGGACCTTACTCTGCAGTGGGGGGAAAAAAGAGTACAGGTGGGTAGTCAGCAGAAACAGGAATGAATAAAACATTCACCTAGGAAAATAGAAGTGAGGTTACAGGCACTGGGTCTCTGTCTAGCCTGAAGAAGAACAAGGGGGTATCCAGCTGCTGCCTGCAGTACCCAGTGGGACATTATGGAGGAAAAGGAGCCAGCCTCTTTTCAGAGGTGCTCAGTGAAAGGATGACAGGCAAGCTGCTGCAAGGGAAATCCTCAACAAATCACTCAACCTTGCAGCTGGGGCCCAGAGATGCTGAACAATCTTTGCACTTTCTGATTTTCAAAATGTGGCTGGACAAGGCCTTGAGCAATCTCATCAAACCCTAATTTTGCCCTGCTTTGAGCAGCCGGTTAGACTAGAGACTTATAGAAGAATTCCTAGTTTATTCAGTGGTCCTAGTCCCCTTCCCACTCCCCAGGCATCACACAGATGGGAAGTGTCCCGCTGTGCCTTGTGGCTGGCTGGGAAGTTACTCTCTTGCAGAAAGAGAAGCAGTTCATGTGTGTAAGGAATTTGAGCAACACAGACGAAAACCATGCAAACAACACTTGATGTGAACACCAAAACCATGCTTAGCACTTCCCCCTAAGGATCTACCTCTAGTACTAAAGTGCAGTGGTGTTGAACTACTCTAGGAGGCAAGCCTAAGACTTCAGTATTTTCTGCCTCTGTACTCCCTTCTTCCTTTTCCCTTCAACAACTATCAGGAGCATTAATCACAGCATTATGCACACTGGGATCAAATCCCTACACTGGACAAATGTAGATGTGCCCAAAGGTGGGTGAAGTGGCAACCTCACTTTCCTTAGGGCTATTATCTAAAAACCTTACCTGCTTTCTTCTTCACACATTTGGGACTATTAGAAGAAATAAGGACATTCCCAGGAGTACCTTTGGTTTTATTATTATTAAAAAATTATATATACAAAAAAAGAAAAATAATGATTGTCTTCTGCATCACACTACAGAATGAGAATTTTTTTTACTTTCTATCATATACCTCCAGATTTAAGGGAACATTCTCCCTTTAAAATCTAGACCATCATAAAAATAAGTCAATTATGAATAAAATTAAAAACCTACACTATGAGACAGCAAAGAACTACACTCATCTCTAAGTTACCTGCCTTTCACATAAAGCACTCTAATCTTCCTTGTCCTGTATATGCAGAAGATCTACGAAAACCAAATGTTTGAATAAGAAAGGGCAAACAGTCAGCTATCTACAAAAGCCAAAGGTACTCAAGCACTCAGACAACAACAACAAAAATAAACATTTCTAATTGTCTTAATTGAAATCTCTAAACTACAACCCAAGATTGTCAGAGACATGATTTTAAATTTCATTATATTGTTCTTTACTCATTGAAATGACAAAAAAAAAAACCCCAAACATCTACTTTCCTTTGCTTCCTGGTATTTACCTGTGAGAAAATTGCGTAATCGTCCAAACTGTACTTCATATTGCTGTGGCTCTGCCAGGCAGGGAGCTGCAGACACCACGTTGGCACAACCAGATTCAGATTGGACTGTGAAATAAAATAAGTAACAATTAAATAGGGATTTAAGGAGTTTTGCATGTGTGTCTGGAAACAAAGCTGCTCATGAAATCCAAGGTAATGGAGGAGCCATGAGATGACATTTCACCTCTCAAACTGTCCAGGGATGGATGGCATAGTCTGAAGCATCTAAACATGGCATTAAGAACCTAGACAGATCGTGAATGAGAAAGCATATCAAAAGCATAAAAAAAGCCAAACAAACCTAAAAATCTCAGGGACTCACCTGCTTTCCCAAGAATATAATTTCAAGTTTTCAAATACAACCTTAAGTTCCCAAGAAATTCAGAGTAACACCATTACAGATCGCTTAACAGTTCTACAAGATACTCAGTGGCTTTACTACTCTGCACTCAGAAAAGATGAGGAAAGCAACCTCCAACTTCCTCCAAAACAAAGTTTCTTTTACAGCAGAACCCACCAGTAATCATGGACAGGAGGTCTGCAGTGGCACTGCCTCAGAGTCTCAATTTCCTTGTCTCAGTCATTGTTAATTACAACAAATGACAATCATTATCATTTACTAGTCTCCAGAGGTGGGGCTAAAAACACACTGAATCTCTAAGCAAACACTTAGTAATTTTTAATCAGAATATGTCCTCCTCCTTGAGGATTTTTGGTTAAAGGGCAGCTGGTTAAGGTCTCCAGTTGTTAAGGTCTCCTGCAATGGTGCTAAAATGATTTTCAGAATCAGTTTCAGTGCTGGTAAAAGCAGTTTTGAACTATTTAGAAAGGCAATTGGCTTCTCCTTCTCTGGCACCAAACCTTTGCTCTCCTGCTAACCCCTCAGAATCTGACGAAGGACTTTATGCAAGTTTACAGACACCCACCAACATAACCTCAGCATATACAAATACTAGTGATTAGAAACACAAGTTACAAAATGCTAACCCATACATTTATTTGTCTGCTCTTCTAAGTGCATGAAAAGGCAAAGAGTTTCATTGGTTTCCTTTCCTACATTTTTAAGAATCTGTAACTATTCTCCCCTCCACAAAACCTGTTTTCATTACTCTCACTTCTACTTCTTTCAGTCTCCCCTGCCCCCCACTGCTTTACGTCCTCTCTCTTTGCCTTCCTACTCCCGATTGATCGCTTTTTGTTCCAGCACTTGGCTCATGCACAGAGGTATAACTCTGACAGCCCTGGAAGTCTATAAACAACATCATCAAATGTTCACATGCTAAAGAGAGATAGGCCGGCCTCCAGCTCATCTCAATGCCGCTAATTAGAAAGAGATCAGCACATGGCGTACAGGCAGCCTGTTGCTATTCTCCCCTTTCTCTTTCACTCTCTCTGGTAAGACACTTTGTCTTCCCGGAGCTTATGGAAACACACGAGAAATGTTTACCAACTCTCTAGGGCAAGCTGAATTCTGCTTTGGAAGCAGAGGACTGTGCTCATCATCCACTCGTGGGAAAGAACAAATACAGATTCCAGCACTAATACCCTATCTTCTCTCTAATCAGTTTAGAAATAAACAAATACAATCTGTTAAAAGACAGAAATACAGTGCACTTTCTACAGCCTGGCTGCTTCAGAAACCCAAAGCTGGTAAGGACTTGAGGCTCACATACTGGTATTACTTAATGGCTAAAGTAAAAACCTCTGCTACTTGGAATCAAAATTTACTGTAATCAATATTCAGTATGAGAAAAGTAGACTGCATGCATACACATATAGTAACTCAACAATATTTAGTGACAGTTTTCAATGTCACCTATTGTAAAAGCAAAGAAAAACAAGAATAGGATGGCCTGTCTTTTATTTCCCTGAAATAAAGCAATGAAGGCTTTAGAATCTGGTCAGTTTTCAATCAGTCTGCAAAACTAACATGACTGCAGCAGAAAGTATTTTCAGACTCTGTTTTCAGAGTGAGTATAAGCCAGGATTTTCTTTTTCAACAGTTATTCATGGAACTGCAGTATACCTATTGACAGCTTACTATGAGCATGTTTGACAAGTAGTATGCTGCTAAATACATGAGAACAGTCCATTTTCAGTTCTAATGAAAACTGATGACTAAGCTCTGAATCACCAGCCACAAAACCCTTGCACTGGCACGAGCACACAGACTAGTAAGAAATTTAGTAATAACATTTGGTGGAAGATTAGTAAAAAGACAAAACCCAATCAGACACTCATTCACACTCTTTCCCTGAAACATTTTTTTTCCTACAGCAAAATACTCTATAGAGGCAGAAAGAGCTATTTTGGCATCCAATCTTATCTAGTTACAAGCAGAGAGTAATACAGTAACTAATGCTTTGTCAAATCAAGTTGTATTACCAGTAACTAAGGTTTCCATCACTCTTAGCCTGGGATGCCGTCACAATCTGAGCAATTTCATTTACAAAAGCATTTCCTCCTTGCGTTTTCACCCAAAGGTCAGCCCAGTATTTTCTCAGTTTCACAATTAAATTTAATCTTTATAACCTCTACATTGCTTGCATCCTTTCAATATTTGTACAAGCTCAAGCAATAACATAGTTTGCTGTAACAAAAATAATTACTATGAAGACTGTCACAGATACAATTTGAAAAGCAAGTAGTACAGCAGGATTCCAAAGCCTTTAAGAAAGGAGGAAGGGCATGCAGGGAAATAAACTGTCTCACCCGCTGAAGGATTTTTTGTTTGTTGTTTTTTTTTTCCAGGACAGAGCAGAGAAAGAAATCAGTCTGTATCACTGCCATTTCATATGACACAGCCCTCCTGGAGTACAAAAGTACAACAGATTTTCATGCTTCCACTTGATTCCTCATCTAGTTTCTTCTCACCTTCATCCCAAAGCACCACCACTCACTAGACTTCATATTCTTCGGGATACAACACAAGCATCTTTCACTACACCGATATATGCCCTTCCTATACCCCCATTTCAGCTTGCTGTTTCACTGACCATGAATCTCACATTGTTACACTTTCATACATATTTTTATTGCTCAGAAGTTCCTATTTCACTCCAACTTCACACTGGGAAATTTACTTCAAAAGGAGAGCTGTCCATGTATGCAGACAAATTCACACAGTTACCAATGCACATACTCACACTCGTCACAACTCTGCAAAGAAGCACGTGTGGAAAATATGACAGCCTTACCTGTGAGATTAGCTGCCATCTCTTCAGCAGTCTGACACAGTCTCAGCCCTTGTTTTAGGGGACCTTCCGAGTCCACATACTGACGGCGCTTGAGGTAGCAGGACACTGCCATCTGAATCTGTTCTGTGCGTACGCGTTTCATGACCTCAAGAGAAAAGAAAGAGATGATGAGGCTCTTGCTGGGTAGTATATGCTAGATAAACATGCTCCATACGGTGAGATAAACTGATAGAAAACAAACAGCTCAGTATTTTCATTGCTGAAGTCAAACAACTTCATTACTGAAATAAGAGAAAAACCTTTTATGCATTCGTCTCTCAGTACTGAGGTGTAACTAGACACTTTGAATTAGATCCCTGAAGATATTTTGCTGCCTAATTCCACTACTGTCACCAAGGAATCAAAAACACTTCTGAGGATTCTGGACTAAAAGTGCACTGGTGAGCTGCAGCATTTGTTTTTGTTAAAAACAGCTCATGAAAAGGGAGTGTTTCTCCTCCTCACTTTTTTACAGTGGCTGTTTTGGTGTTCCTCAGTCATTTTCCGATTCCTCTGCTTGACCCACCAAAAAACCAATTGCACTTCAGTCAGGTAAATCCCCAGAAAAGAAAAATAAATAAAGGGAAATTAAAACAAAAGCAGAGCCTTTTGCCTTTTTCACCTGCCCCCATCTATCTAGAATTCCCTCCTATAAAAGTCCTCACAGCCACCACTTAGTAGTATTATCTCAAAACTGAAAGCCCATTGCTTTTAGGCTGTGGCTTGTAATAAAAGAACCTCACCAAGAGGAAGGCAATCAGTCCCTTGCAATTTGAGTAGTCCCTGACCGCCATCAATACTTTGCAATAGCCACTGATTTTACACATAGGTTTAGACAACCTGAAAGGCTCTAAATAAAGCATAACTAAGGAACATTTTTATTCTACCAGAGTAACAGGTAAAGCCTGAATCTACACATTACGGCTCCACTACCAGTGACCTGGATGTGTTTCACAAGTGCACATGCTTTCTGGTTTGAGTAGCTAAATCTGATGAAACAATTCTCAGAGACACAGAGAAGGATGCCGTTTCCCCCTTATACAAACTGTATTTCCCACAAAATCACAGCATTAAAAATGATCGTAAATGAAGCCTTTTCTAATACCGATGCACACTTTAGTGGCTATCCCAGTTAGTAGAACAATAAGCCCTTTGTGAAGTTCCAAGCAGACAGGGATGCAAAGTTTCAGCAAAAGTTACTTTAAACAAATACATGACATTGCAAACTCTTATACTTTGGCAAAAACCTTAAGATTTCCATTTTTTTCTCACAGGTGAAATAACTGTGGTGAAGGGGCATCAGCAAAGTGGAGTTTTCAAAGCATTTCCAAAGAGATCTATTAAAATGAGTTTCAACCACAACTTTTTCCACTCCAAAAACAAACCTCTTTTTCATTTTCCTTGCAATTAAACAAATTGCATCCGACTCTTATGCTGTCTCAAATACAACAATTCTGCTGCATAAAACTGTTGGGAAGATAGAATTCTAATGAAGATCATGAAGAAAGATGAACACAGGGATGGACCAGCATCTTAGTACCCACCTAGAAAACACCCTTAACTTAGCTTTGCAATGTATTTTGTTCCATTCTACATTTCAGCCAGCAGCATGGACTCACGTGCAAGTGACTTGCCCAGGTCCACCTCTGCAGACACTCTGCTGTACAGTTGAGGTTCAGGTAGCATAATTACATTTGAGATGCTTTCATAGACGCATAGGTGGTATCTCATAGATTTCAAGTCCAGAAACTGTTTTGGAGAATTTGCATCTAGATTGTTTCATCTGGCTTATAATCCGAAAGAAATTCACTCCCCAAATGGCACAGAAAAGATTCATCTAACTGCTTCTGAAGTGGTTTAGTCAGAAAGAACTGTGCACATCCATCTCAAATCTGCTGTTTAATTGCAAAGAGAGAGCATCGAGAAATATCCTTGTTTTGCTTCAGTTACGGGATCAGTTTGCACTAGGTTAGATTTGGTGAGTACAGGTAATTCTTCATAAACTCATAATGGATCAGAGAAACCGAAAACTGGCATGTGAAAGATGCAGAACTCCAGAGGGCCCTTTGAAATGACAGTGAGAAACAAGAGCAGCATTGAGATCAGCCTTTTTAAGCTGCTGAACGGATGATGAATGGAGAAAATGGTAAATTTTAAATGGTAGGCAAAAAAAGCAGTACGTAACCCCAAATTTTAACAGCAGGATCTGACATTTTAGCAGCAAGAGAGAAGGGCCTGTGAAAGGAGCAGTTGCTGGCAGATGATTCAAACCCGAGCTTTTTCAGAGCTTTAGGGATAACAGGGAAGCCCCAGTTTCTTCAGCCAAATCTAGCAAGGTGGCGTCTGCAGCTGCTTTATGCAATCTGTACAGTTTCTTGCTCCCTTCACATACTTCGTGTACTCCCGGCAGTCACAGTAGTGGGTGTTACAAGCAGTATCTCCTTCCCTACTCCCAGGCGACAGAACAGGAACTACCTTACAGGAAATTCATCTTCACCAAGGAACACCCATTGGCATCAGACAAACCATCACCCTTACTTTCATTTCAGGTACTTGTTTCTTCATTCACTTCACCTATATATATCACCCTCAGCTTTACAAAGAGCATATGTCATAGAGGCAGGGAAAACATTAATGAAAAGTGCAAGAGAAGCAAAACCAGCATTCCTACAAATATCCTTTATCAAGCCCTCAAAATTAGAATGTATCATAAAATAAACACAAGGACGGCCTGTCAAAATGCCTTTAGCTGGGTTCAAGCTGAGCCAGTTCACAACAGGTAAATGATGCAGAATTTAAATGCAAAAAAGGACAAGCCTCCAATTAATACAAAACTCTAGCTCTCATCACTGAACATAATCTCTAAAATATGAAACAAACTGAATCATAGAGCATTCCCTTCCATACCTGCAGAAAGCTTGAAATAACTGGTCAAAAGTCTCAGCTGCCTCATTCTTCTCAAACAGCCAGAGAGGACAATAAATACTAACACCATTAACTATTTTTACTGATAAGCAAAATACATAAGGGAAGAGAGAAGAAAGATCACATTGGGGGTCTGCACAGCTACAATGCAGCATCTTCTGCAGTGTCACAAACTGCAGCACAAATGAAAAAGGATATGAGGTTGTTTTTTTTTGAGGAACCAAAATCACTGAAGAAACCCTGAGCAGGGCCTGATCATACACAACACATCACAAGTTCCTCTTTCCTAAAGACGCGGGAAATTAGCAGTGGAAATTCATTTCCTGCCTATGCTACACCTCGGGTATAGGTTTAGGCAGATTCCACAGGCTTGAAACGTTACCACTGCAGACATACAGAAAAAAATTTGAAAATTAGTCTTGGAAATGCTGTTTTTAAGGTCTCTGCATTCCTGTCCTGACACTGGGACAGCAGTGTCTTACTTCCAATAGAGCGAGAAAAGACAAGACAGCATCAGAGAAGAACCAAGGACAAGCAATCTTGAAAAAATAAACCAATAAAACACCACCCAGAAGCGCATTTTGAGTATTTGCTACTGAGAACTGTGTCTCAGGCCCCAGCTGTGGACAGATGGTACTTCACCCTTACCACTACAGTTGAAACTTGGGGTATACTGACAACACTAAATCACGCTGCGATGTTAGGTTAATCTAAAATATACAAGACTTCAAAATAAATAAAATAAGGGTAAGCTGACAGGAAGCCAACCATGAACCTAGAGCCAAGGGACCATCACGTATGCAGTGGCTGCAGTTCAGAAACACAGGCAACCAAACATGACAAGCCGACATGGAGATGCCGTGTTGTGTGAAAAACAGGAAAAGTGCTGCAGATAGCAGGGACCAGGGAAAAGGCTTCTTCTAAAGCAGCAGCATTCACATGCAAAGGCAGAGAGGAAACAGCTGTGATTTCACAAGAGTCTGCATCCATTTGTGTTCGACCCAGGTCGGGGTTAAGCTTTTTCAATTCCACAACGTATTTTCTAACTCCCCCTTGCAGACAGAACCAAGCACTGCGCTTCACCCATGGGTAAAGCCTTCATCCCCTGCGCTAGCCTAGCAGGACGCGCTTCTCCTGCCCGCAGCACCACTGCCTGACCCTGTTTCCTCGGATGCAGCCGCCGGACCAGAAGCTCGGGCCAGGGCACCACCGGGTGGGCAGGGGCCGAGGTCATGGGCCCCGCGGAGCCTCTTGCCCATTCCAGGGGCGGCCGCGGCCGCTGCTGCCGCCGCCCGGTCAGCGCGGCACGGGGAGCGGCGGATGGGGAGCGGCGAAGGGCTCGCTCAGGGGCCGCGACAGCGAAACTCTTTTCCTATCGGGATGAAAATATAAATACGGAGAAACAGGGAAAAGGGAAGGAGAGGCGCGGTGCGATAAGCAGCTGCCAACCAACCCCATGCACTGCCCAAGGAAAGCCGAGGATACCAAGAGAAAAGCCCGCCCCGCGACCCCCGGGGTGCAGGGCTGGCGTCCAGCCTTGTCCCCGCCCGGGGCTGCCCCCAGCGCCGCGCCCCTGCCCAAGGCCTCCCCCCAGGGCCCGCCGGCCTCTCGGGAGCCACCGGCCGGGCCGGGCCGGGCCTGCGGGCCTCCGCCACGAGGCGGTCCGGCGGGACGCCGGGGGCCTGCTCCCGCCGCCAGCCGGCAGGCACTGCCCCCCCTCTCCGCGCTCCCTTACCCAGATCCCGCACTAGCTGCGGCCCCGAGCCAGTCCCCGCTGCCCGCCCGCTGCCACTCACTGAGCATCGCAGGCGGCGGCGGCGCGGGAGGCAGGGTCCGGCGGGACCGGGGGGGCGCTGTCACTGCGCCCAGCGGCGCCAGGCGCTGCCGGCGGGCACACCGCCGCCTCCCCTGCGTGCCGGTGGTGGTGGTGGCGCTGGCGCGGCCGGCGGTGCCCGAGAGCCGGCAGCTGCTGGCGGCGGCCGCTCCATGGCTGGCTGACACACGCCGCCGCTGGCGGGCGCTGGGAGGGGAGGGGGAGCGGGACTGAGGCCGCCCCGCGCGCAGGCGCCCTCCGGCCGCCAATGGGTGCTGGCGCCCCACACGCCGCCTCCCGAGATCGGCGATCGGCTGTGGCTGCCTGGCGGGGACAGAGGTCAGCGGGGTGGAGGGGAGGTGGGGAGCGCGTGTGGCGTGCGCCCGGCGGCACGGTGAGGGCCGCGCCGTGCAGTGCCGGGATCCCGGCGAGCAGGGCCGGCGTCTGGGGTGAGGGAGGGAAGTGTGCTCTGGGGAGCGGGGTGTGCGGGGCCTGGCCTGCCCCGCCGCGCCGCGCCGCGGGGGAAGTCGTCGAGGTGGTCAGGCTGTGAGCAAGGGGCTGGGGTTGCAGGGCTGCTGGTCCGATGTGCTGCCTTCTCCTTATGTGAGGTTTGTTTCAGGCGTGATTCACAGCCTTTTCTGTGCCGGTCCCCATGGCAGCCATCTACTCTGGGATTTACCTGAAGCTGAAAAGTGCCAAGACTTCTTGGGAGGATAAACTCAAGCTAGCGCGGTTTGCGTGGGTTTCCCACCAGTGCGTTCTACCTAATAAAGAACAGGTTAGTGCTCTTGATGGTAAGCAGCGGAAGGAAAAACCCAAAAAATCACAGTAGTTAATTGTTGTTGAAGGTGAATTAATTCACAGAATCCAGATCTCGCTCTTGACCCTCCCTCGGTAGTTGTGCCAATGTAGTTGTGATGTGGTGTCTCTTGATTTCTGTGTGGTGGTACAAAATGTTTTCATAACATCATCTTTCAAGTAGTTTCAGCAGAAAGGTCTGCATTAGGGCAGGAAGAAAGTCTGTCTTACAGAGAGGGTAGTGCATGAATTCTGTCTCTGGGATAGCTGAAAAACCACTGTCTTCATAGCTGCCATTAGCACTGGTTATTATATCCCGTACAGGATGTTCTGGTCTGATCTCCGATGCTTCTGGTCATGGTTAAGAACAAAAACTTGAGGGTGGGAGAACTGGCTGTCGCTAGATGTGTGTTTTTTCTGGTGTTCTGAACCTGTTGTGTGTGTGCAAAGAGTGTGCTGTGGATTCGTGGGCTTCCCATTGGAAGGTGGTTTGGTGTCCTCTGCTTGGAACCCACTCTGTCCCCTCAAGTAGTTTGTTTTGAGCCTGTTTCCTGAGGATCTGTTCAGTGTTTCCCTGAGGGAGGGGTGTCTTGCGCTGCTCCACCAGCTTAGTGGTTTTGTGAGGTCTTGTTCACCATCGGAGACCCGTGTTTTGTTATTTCTGTTACTTGGAGTATTAAACCTACCCATACCCCATAACTGTATTTTTAAATCAGTAATTTAAATTAGCATGTTTCAGCCTTTTCCGGTTTGCACATAGGTAAATTCCTAGGGCTAAATTTCTAGTTAGTAAATTTAAACATACAAAGAGGGGGATGTGAAAAGAATACCTATTGTCGGAAAGTGAAAATCGTCTGATTCTTTATGTTTTGATGTAAAGGACTGTATTGGCTAATCAGTATTGGCTGTCAGAATTATGCCCTGATGAAAGGGCCTTAGGACGTTGTCTCCTGAGAGCTGGTTTGAGCTCATATGAGGCCAACACTGGATTTAGAATGAAGGCTCTTAAGAACTGCAGCCTACGAGGGTGAACTTTTCTGCTTGTTCAGAGCCCGTTCTGCTTGGATGCAGAGCAGTTCTCAAAGAACAGGTGTATAATTGTGAAGAGGTTACCTTTGTCTTGTTTTCACATGGGGGTTATTAAAGATTATTTCTTTTCCCTTTTATTAACAGGTATTACTCGATTGGGTAAGCCATGTGTTGGTTTCATACTACAATAAGAAACCTGAACTGGAGAAGGAAGTTGTTGAGAAACTCTGGACGTATCTAGACAACGTTATCCACAGTAAAAGGTTACAGACTCTCTTAAAGAGTGGGAAGACAATTGGTCTCAGTTTTTCAATTGCACAGGTAACTAAAACTGTGAATGTTTGTTACGTGCTAGATAGAAGTTTGTATTTTCTACAGTGCGGGACCCTTCCTCACAATGTCAGGCGTTACATGAAATATGTAATGATTAATCTGATGGCTTTTAGAACCTCTGCTAAAAACTTCTCTGTTTCTGTTCTGCAATACTGTTTGTATTTCTGCAGCACTAAGGCAAAAAATGGCAAAGTGGTATAAGAATAATTTTCCTCTATGTCTAACTTCTTCAAACTATCAGAGAGTGAACTGGTCTAACTATTGTGATAGGCTTAGTTCCATATGTTGCTCTTCTATATTATTTACTGCTTATATTGCTGTTTTGCCTGGAAATCTTAGGGAAAGAGACTGTTTTCCCTCACAGTGGGGCTCATCACTGTGTTTGGCTTGAATACTTGTGCACTGTGACATGCTGTCCAGCAGACCCTGCAGCTTCTTATGATTACTCTGAGCAGTGGTGGCACTGAATCATTATTGATCTTAATCGTAGCATTATTTTAGCCTCAGATGAAAGTGAATGGGGGAGACTTCAGTTGCAGTTTAGAACTGAACCAGAAAGTGTAGCTTCTTATTCAGCTTCCTGGTTACAGAAATAGCCTGTAAAGACAGTGAAAATAACTGGGAAAATTACACTTTTAGTTGTGATCTATTTGGAAGAAAGAGGGAGAAGATTGGCTTTATCTGCAGAAATTGAGTTGTGAGGTACGAGGAATTGGCTGGATGAAATCTGTGCTTCAGAGATGTTACATAGAAAGTGTGCCAAATTTAAACGTGATCTGAGGGTAAACACCTGTCTGACTGAAGTTTAGGTGGCAGACCAGAGTGCCCTAAAGACCAAGGACAGAGGTGGTGAAGTATCCAGTGCAAAGAATTTAAGGATGTCTTTTAATCCAGGAGGGCTTGAGCTGAGGAGATGGAACATCCTCTATGAGGTGTAAGGAGACAAATGAGGTTTTTAACTCAAATAGAGGTAGATTTGTAAATTGCTACTGAATTTGTTTGCTGACAAGATTATCTGGAGGTGAGAAAAGGGAGCAAATGTAAAGGGGATCAAAGGTAAATCAACACAAAGTTTGAGAAAAGGAAGGGAAATGCAAGTTTAAGTAGACATTAATTCTTTGTATCTGTTCTTTTTCCCTCAAAGAGGAGGGAGAACAGTACTTCACATTCCACACATCAGCGTAGGAAACTCTCTCTTTTTAAAATATAAAAATGATTATTTAGTTATGGGCATTCTTACTGAATGAGCTTCCTGGATCAAAGGTGGGATGTGTGTTGTGTGGGGGTTTGTTGTTTGTTTGGAGCAGGAGTTTGGGGACCTTGCAAAAAGGGGGAAAATTTTTAGGTTTTCTTCCTACTCCCTTTCCACAGGATCAATTATTAGGATCAAGTATAGATAGTCTTAGGCTGTTACCAGTAGCATTGACGCTGAATGAGGGTTTTCTCATTCATCCTGTGGTGCGAACAAATGCGGGGACACAGTTCTGACCAGAGGAGCTTCTAGTTTGAGACTCTGATTTGAGAAACCCAGCACCAGCTATTGGCAGCTCACAGAAGGTAGTATTGGTTCATTATGACGAGCTGTATCTTTGTGTGCAAAAGTGACTGGTTTTTTTTCTTCCTAACCTGCAGGTCATAAATAAGAGGTTATCAGAGGCCTGTTCTCAAAAACCACAGCAAAACATTGGCACGGTGCTGAGTTGCTCCAGTGGCATCCTTTCTACTCCTTCGCTCTCCATCATTTACACAGCAAAGTGTGAGCTCTTGGTTGATCTCCTCAGTAACCTGTCGAAGCTGGCATGTCAGCAGCTGGCCTCTGACGATGCTGTGGGCTCCCAATTGTTCAGCGTCCTCCAGCTTACCTTTGCTCAGTACCTCCTGATCCAGAGGCAGCAAACTAATCCCAATCGTGTGTTTGGGCATGTGACAAGTCACTTGCTGCAGCCATGTCTGCTCCTGAGGCACTTGATAACTGTGAGGAGCTGGACACAAGCAGATGACAACCATGTGCGTCAACACCTGAGCAGGGAAATCCGAAACCAGGTAGAAACTTTGCTGCAGGCTGGGTTATTCCAGCCTGAGCTTTTCTCATCCTACAAAGAGGAGCTGCTGCCAGAACAGGAACTCCAGGAGAAGAAGAAAGGAGCTTTGAAAAATCTTTTGCTACCAGTCAACACTGTGCAGACCAAGCTGGGCAGTGACTTTTGTGAACCTGCCCTCCATGGAGCTGTTGTTGCTGGATCAGTGTCCTTGCTATATAAGCTCTTTCTGGACACATACTGTAAGGCAGAAAACCACCTTGTGTGTTTCCACATGTTCAGCAGGCTTTTTGGTTGTCTCAGGCTCTCTGGCTTGCAGCAGGGCATGAGGGAGGATGTGCTCTCCCCTGTGGACTGGAGCACAGAGCTGCTTGCTTTGGAGCAGCTTCTGAACTTGGTGCTTAGCAATGATATCTATAACATTGCCAGTGACCGTATCCGGCACAAGGAGGTGCAGTTTGAGTTTTACCGTAAGCTAGCACAGATGTTGATGAGGCACTCCCAAGCTTCCATCCCTGCTTGGTTCAGGTGTCTCAAACTCTTGATATCGTTAAACCACCTTATATTAGAGCCAGACCTGGATGACTTAGTGGCCTCGGCTTGGATTGATGCAAAGGTCTCTGAGCTACGTACAAAGAAGCCCCAGGAGACTCTCATCAACACCATGTTTCAGACTTATTCCAAGCTGCGACAGTTCCCACGGCTCTTTGAGGAGGTGCTGACAGTCATCTGCCAGCCAGCAGTTGATGAACTGAGGCTGCCTGTCTTCTCTGCTGGCCTGACAGTAAAGCTTCGTGAGTGCCTCCTTGAACTGCCACCCAACCAGATTCTGGACATTTTGTGTCTCTTTGTGGAGAAATGCCAGACACTTATCATTCCTGCTATTGAAGGGTCAGTTGACATGTCCTTGAAGCTGCTGTCAGTGTGCTCAGTGCTGCATGCTTTTCTGTTCAACATGAGAAGCCTAGATGATATCACTCCTTCCCCTGTGGTCCTTCGTACTCAGGTTCTGTTGGCAAAGATGCAGAAGGGAATCATTCAGCCACTGATGGAGCTGCTGCAGGCTCCTAGGAGAGAGGAAGAGAAGTCAGACCTTTGGCTAAGAAAGGCTAGTGATTCTGCTCTCCTTCTTGTTTACACTTGGGTTGAAGTAGACACTTTGTTTGGTATTAGCTGCAGTAAGTATGTGTCTCCAGGAGCTGAAAGTGCTGGTGCTGTTACTGAGCCTGCTGTAAGGCACTGGGGCATTTCAGCTCTCCTCCCTGGTGTGGAGGAGCAGTGCTGGGACAGAGTAATGGAACTTGCAAATAGTTTTACCTCCACTAGTAAATACTGTTTAGAACTGCTGACACTTCAGAAAATGAAGATGATCTTAATGCAGAACAAAGCTGACCTACAGGCCTTGCAGCATGCTGCAGCTTTCATCCTGCAGTCTGGGAGATCCAGCATGCGCAGGGGAAAATCTGAACCATGGGATGGAGATATCATCGCAATAAGTGATCTCACCTACCCCACAGCACACTGGCACCTTATCATATCCAACCTGACTATCCTGTTGCCATATATATCCTTGAAATATGTAGAGTACATAGCAGATCTGCTTCTAGAGACATTAGTATTGGCCAAAGCTCAGGAAGCTGCCTCAGACCAGGAGCCTTCCATCAGCATTGGAAAGGTATCTCTTGGTTTGATGCATAGCTCCTTTCTCCCAGAAATGAAGGTCCTGCATTGTGCTTTTATGACCAGTCTTATTCATCAGTTCACTAGGGTGTTGTCCACTGCTGTCAGGGATTCAGTAGATCTGCCACTTCAACAGCTGTCTGCAGGTGACATCCCTTGGCATGAAGAAATCCTGGCTGGCTGCAGACCTGTTGACCTATTGGAAGCACCGTTAGAAAACAGACAGCTGAAAGATGAGGTCAGCTTGTCTTGGAAGACACTGGAGAAGGTTGCCCAGTGTATAGTATTGTTAGCAAAAAATGGCCGCCCTGTCATCCTGAAAGAAAGCCATCTAGAGAGCTTCTTGGGTTTGCTGGAAGTTGCTTCTCTTCTGAAACTAGACAGTCTTCTTCCCTCTGACTGTACCCGGTGTTTTCTGGTGCTGCTGTCCCTGCTGTCCAATACCAGGGCTAGAGTCTCTTGCAGCAAGCCGTTACTGCTGAAGTTTTTAAGCACTTGCTTCCACCTCCTGAGGTGCCTGCAAGATGGCAGGAATGTCAACTCTGTTCTTAAGGTGTTTCATGCCAGTGATGTTCTTGAGGCTGTCATGACCTCCCAGCTTACAGCTAGCAAATTCTTCACTGATGTCTTGACTACTCCTGTTTGGGCACAGTATCTCCAGGAAGTCCAGGCCTTTTTGGAAAACTTCCTTCAGATGATTATTGAAAGAAGGCAAAGCGTGAGGCTCAACTTGGAAAAGTTCATGTCTTTCCTGGAGAGCTGCAAGCCGGACATTGATGTAGCCCAAAGCAAAGGCTGGAAAAATGGGAATCCTGCAGCTGGGCAGTTACTGCTCATGGCATTCACCACACTGTGTCATGTTGTTACACTCTACCTTCAGCAGCTGCCAGAAAAAAAGCCACACTCTGCAGATGTGCTGTCTGCTCTGTTGGAGCCAGTAGTTCTGCAGGTGATCAGAACTGTTGAACAGGGGCTTCAGAGGAACACCCCAAACCAGCCTTTGCCTGTAGCATTCATACCATCTGTCACTACTCTTCTTAAAGCAGATCTGAGCCATGCTGTCCAGGGCTGGCAGAAGGAGCCCAGTGGGTTTTTGGAGCAACCCCGTATTAAACTGTACCAAGACTTTTACTCGCAGATTCTGAAGGAGCTGCCGTGTGCGGGGGATAATCTGCAGTTTCTTCAGTTTTCGTTGCAGTTCCTGACAGTCTTCTGCTCAGTGCGAGAGCTGTATCCTGGAAAAGAAACTGCCGTCACTGTTGTTTTTGCTATAAAAAAGCTTCTCACTGGTATGAAAAGTCCCTTTCTCCACTTCCTTTGATAATGTTGCAGCGCAGAGGCGAGTTAAAAGCCAGTTAGGAAACCATAGCACTTTCCAGAAAGTCTGTATTGGTTTACTTGTGTTAAAGCAGTAGGCTATCCTTTTATAAATGCATAACAGGAAAATTTTGAAGGAGGCAGTGTTGTGGTACCTGGACCACAGCCACCATCTAATTCAGTAATGATCCTCTGGAAGATGTAAACATCTTAATAAATTGAGGTCCTGCGTTGCTTATCCCTGTAGAGCATTTTGACAGTAACAGGAACACGGTAATGCTTCTGCATGTAGGGCTGAAGGTGCAGTGTCCTGCTCATGTAGTTGGTATAGTAGGCATCACTGAAGCAGCTGATGTGGACCAGGGCAGATCTAGTATGGCTTATCTGAGGATCTTGGAGGACCTTACATTAAAATACTCATCTATTTTTGTATCTGATAGGTAAGTTTGTAGAACAGTGGAAGTCACCTAACTTAAGGATGCTGAACACCCGTAATTCTGATAAAGGCTGTGGGAGATTGGCTGATCAGTCCCTTTATCCCCATCAGATAAAGAGCCAGGGCTAGAAATTACATGTAAAACCTCTCTTGCCAGCTGTGTGACTTAGTGGCTCCTTTACGTTAGTTGTTCAGAACAAGAGGTGAACTGAACACAGCACAGGCATAACTGTTCTTTTTGACTTCTTCAGGCAGTTGGAATTTCTCAGGCTTACTGCTAACATGCTCTAGTGCAGTGCTCTCCAAAAATAACATGAGCATGCAGCCTTAATGTTTATTATGTGCATGTGCAACACTACTAGTATGCTAAATACATTACAAAGCATGCACATGAGATAAAAATGAAATAAATACTATTTTTACATTTTATTTATGAAGGATATTTCATTTATAGTTCATGCATCTCAATGGATTATCTTGTGCACACCCTGGGGTGTACATACCCCACTTTGGAGGCTGCTGCTCAAGTGAACTACAGTCATAATGCCAGTGTTATATTGGTATTAGGCAGTTAGCAACAGAGCACAGCTCTCCATGGAAAATCTGACCTTGAATTTGCACAGCTGAGTTTGAGCTAAAACTTATAGATAGAGGCTTAGTTTGTCTCTTCCCTGTCCTGCATTTTGGTCCTTCAGCATTTTGTGGAGTCCAGTGGGGGTACTGAGAGCCAGGATTTCACATTAGAACTAGAGACCAGGAGGATGTGTCAATTGCTGTAATTTTTCTGCTGACTTTTCTCCTGTCTCATCCTGTGCTTCACATTATTAGTGAAGATTGATAAAGTGCTTTAGCCTGGAGACATAATTACTCACTGTAAAAAGCTGTAAGAATTTCTGATGAATAAGTAAAGTGTTTAATAAGATGAAATTGTTCTTCCTTCCTGTTGAAGAGCACTTTTGGCAGTACCTATGGATACTTATGGAGCTAAAAAGCAAGTCTTCAGAATAATATAAGATATAAGCTTGTCTAGGACTGTCTACATAGTAATAACTGAGTAGGTGGGGAGTGTGACTTATGATCAGCAGAGAGCTAAACTTGTCAGCTTAATGTTTTTGTGACATGTCCAGGTCTCTGGCCGGATCTGGCAGTAGTAAAACCTTGTGGCTTGTTTAGCCTACTCCCTTGGCTTGTGAACATGCTTTGTTGCAGTGTTTCCATACTACTGAAGGCTTGCTATTGGTATGGTGACTGCTCTGTGAACCCTAGGGTAGAAAATACTTGAGAATAGCAGCTAATTGCACTTGTGAGCAGGGAGGTAAAGGGAAAGCATGGGCCCTGTATGCATTTGAGTGTTAAAAGGTACCCGCAGAGCTATTTGGAGGTTCAGTTTACTGTTTTTACCTGTAGAAGTCCTTGTCTTGGGCATTGATTAAGATGTGTTTATGCCTCTTGAATATGCAGGTCCTGCAATCACAACTCAGGTGATCCAAAGTATGGAGTTGGAGCTGACAGAGGTGCTCGTCCAGCTGCTGGGAAGCTGCTCTGATGAGGAGTTTTATACCATAATGAGGCTAGTGCTGCAGGGACTTGAAATGAGGAACGTTTGGCAACAGAAAGCTAAAGTAAGGCATGAGCTTAGTGTATTGTCAACTTCTTTCTTCAGTTTTCTGTATCGTAAAAAAATTTCTTTGACTGAATGACATCTGATAAATATGTTTCCCTCTTCCTGCTTTGCATTCAGTGGTCAGGTCAAATTAATTTACATGGCTATGGTTTGATGGCTGTGGTGAGATATGTTTTGGATATAGAATCGTAGAATCATAGAATGATTTGGGTTGGAAAAGGCCTTAGAGATCATGTAGTTCTAACCCCCCTGCCATGGACAGGTACACTTTCCACTAGACCAGGTTGCTCAAGGCTCTGTCCAGCCTGGCCTTGAACACTGCCGGGGATGGGGCATTTATCACTTCTTTGGGCAACCTATGCCAGTGTCTCACTGCCCTAAAAAATGATACATTTTTTTTTTTGTCTCTGTAAATTGAGAGAGGTGGAAAGATCATGGAAACCTGCCGGAAAACTTTGTCCAGTTTAAGGACTTGGCGGTGTTAATTCCATGTATTGTCAACAGAAGTCACACAGCTGTGATGCTACATGCCATGCTGGATTCTTTTTTAATACTTGCTGATGAGAGTTCTTGCACAACAGATCCTAGCAGCCAGTGAGTTTAACCATTGTTTGCCTGTGGCTCTTCTTAACAGGGTTAAAGGTACTTGCAGAAATACTGGCATTTTTAAGTAAAACCAGAAGTACGCCAGTGCTTTTGATATTTGTCTCTATAAAGACTTTTAGTCTGTAATAACCAGATACCACTCAATAGCTTTTTACATACTATGCCTTTTTCCAGAGCAGCTTAAGCAGCTGTGGTGACATATGGAACACTTTTGGCAAAAAAGCCAGTTGTATCCTCCATAGAAAGCTCGGTGACTTGAGAATGAAACTTGGATTAAACTTGGTGCTTTATCTGGCTCTTACTTGTTAGAAGTAGACATGACCATGTCTGAAATAGACATGAATATATCCAAGTCTATCTGGAATTCTTACACTGTGAATATAATTCCTGCCACCTGAGTGTAGTTTGTAATATGTTTCTTTTATCAATCAGCAAGTTAAAAAAAAAACAAACCCTGCTGCCAAATACAGCATTCTTAGTGTATGATGTACTGTTGTCCCTGTATTTCTCCTGCTTCCTTCTGTTACCTAGTGGCAGCTGAAGGCTTTCCTTTCTTCAAAATCACCTAAGCCTATTCATACAGTAAGTTGATTCTAGAATAAAGGTAGCATGCAGTACATTTGGACCAGTGCTGCTCAGGATATTGAATTTTGTTGAGCTGCTGCTTGCTTCACAGTTTCCAAAGTGATGTGTTGGTGGGAGAACTTGCATGTGTCCAGGCTCTGATAATGCTCAAAATTGCCACTGCCTTTGGAAGAGCTCTTCTATACTTGAAACGAGCCAGTGCTTCTTGTACCTGTGACTGATCATCAATCTGCTTTCTGCAGGAAGTCTTGTCAGCTGTTACGCTAACCAGGTTGTTGCTCAGCTGCCCATTAAGTGGAGACAAAGAGAAAGCTTTCTGGTTTGCCAGCCCACAGATAATCACAGCTTTAGCTGTAAGTATCTTGTTATTATAACTTCATTACCTATCTCTTTTATTTGTTGGAGTCTGTAGTGGCTACATCTAACATGCACAGAGGCATACAGGAGCAAAAATGTTGTGATACTAGCCAAATCCACATCAGATTAACCTGCACTTTGTTTTTTCGTCTAGACCCATTCTCTCCTCCTTCCTTAAGTGAATCTGCTCCCATAGTGCAGCGCGTAGGTCATCCATTTCTACTATCATTAATTCTCTGGGACTGCGCCATGTAATCTGGAGCTTGGGAGAAACTTTTTAGGCTGCAGAGAATAGAGTCTGAGTCTCTTGTCCTTCCTCCTGTCCAGAGGAGAAGGTAACTGTCAGCCACATGTCACAGCAGGAGCCAGCAGCAGCAAAACAAGAAGAAAAAAGTGCTCATGTTAAAAAAATAATAATATAAATTCGCTGAATTATGGAGGGGAATTGAAACTGAAACTAACCAAACCCAAGTTTCCTGTCCTTCATGTGTACAACATGCAAACTGAGTGACGGGGTTTTTCTTCTCTTGTGGTGAGGATGTCTGTAGACCAGAATTTGTCTAAGGCTGCCCTTGCAGTGCCTGGGATTCGTGAGCATGCACTTTCTGCCTGTATGTAAAAGAGAGAACAGCATCAGTGCATTCATGTGAGGAGGTGCAAAGAGGTGCTGGTTGTCAGGGGACTGGGAAGTAGTTCCAGTTCCACACTCACATCAGTGCTCACTTGAAAGGCATCATAGTCACTCTCACCCAGGGTGCAGTTGCATGAAAATGGTTAAAGTACAGACTGTCCCTGCCACTCCAGCTTGCACCAGTCTAGTTCCATGGACTCAAGTCAGAGCACAGTGGCTTTCTGGTGTGTGAACGCTAGTCATAGGTGGCTAATGCACTCCTCCTTATCTTTTTCTTGTCCTCTTGTAGATGCAAACCAAAGAGGCCTGTCAGGACCAGTCACTGATTTCCACCCTAGTCATACCTATTCTAGAGACTGTAGCAGCTCTACTAAGGCAAGGAGAAGGGGTTCTCGTAAATCCACACCACGTGGCTTTGGCATTCAGCATTCTTCTAACAGTCCCTCTCGATCATCTGAAGACAGAAGACTATCGTGGTGTCTTCCTGGGAGTCCATGAAGTGCTCTTCTCTATTGTGCAATGTCATCCAAAGGTATATCTGTGACGGGGTGGGAGGAGGGGGAAAAGGTAGAAAGAACCAGCACAGGGGCCTTTGATGACAAATTTCTTTTAACAGTGGTTTTGAAATTTGTCCTGATGGTATGAAAGTGCTTTGTATCAGTTGTCATTTAAAAGGCTGAGAATCTGAATATCACATAATTTCAGTTGCTCTCCTGCTTTGATTTATGCTTGCATTATTGGTCTTTGGCAGCAGATTGCTTATCAACATCTGATGCTAGATTAGAAGAAAACTCCCTTTCTTTTATGATGGATTTCTGGAAGCACAGATGGCTCAGGCTTCCAGATGAGGGGCCTCATGCATTTGTATTAGGTCTGAGAGTGAAGAAAGTGAAAGATGGGGAAATGTCAAATTCTAAAAGCAATGCAGTACATATTGCTAAAATGCCCTTACAAAAACCCTGTGGTAGAAAGCTGCCTAGCCAGGCTGTTTTCACACAGTAATCTGTAGTGTTACTGGACCCTGTGTTCTGTGAATCTCTCTGGCTGCACAGGATCTCTGCCAGCAAGAGCAAATTCCCTAGACATTAGGGTACTGAGTTAAATGCTACTTTGGAGAGATGAAGTAACTCTAATATAAACGTTTACTTGTTATTTATATTTGCATATGGCCGGGACTGCAGTTCTGCCCCAGGATTCTCATGTACAAGATGCTGTGTGGATGTGAACGAAAAGATCATCTCTGCTCCTGACAGCTCTATAGGCTATATAGTTTCCTTCACAGGAGTTCATCTCCCTCAGACTATGGAGTGGTGTACCTTTACCCTCTCCACTCTGTTTACTAAGTAATCTCAGATGTTTTTATGTCTTCGCAGGTGCTGTTGAAAGCAGCACCATCTTTTCTGAACAGTTTCCATCGTCTGGTTGTTTCTGTCATGCATGAAGGACGTCAGAAAGGAGACAGAGGTACCATATCTTTTCCACTTTTGCATTATATATACACGCTGTAATTTATATATGTTCTAGAAGAGGAAATGCAGAACAGGGCAGTCTGACACCAGAAGCAAAGTCCTCAAAACTTAGCTGTGGCACTGAAACTGTTAGCCCTCTCTGTCCTTTATGTAAAATTGAGGATGAGGTTTGTAGTATTGTGGGCTTACGAAGGTAGCTCCTGCAGAGCTGCATTCAGACAGCACTGCTTTTGATGAATAAGGTATTCTCCACTGCCTGGCTGGTAAATAAACAGGAACTGGTAAGGCTAGCGGTGCTGTTCCTGTCAACCCATGTGCCTGAAAGCATGGTGACCATGAAATGTGGTGATACATGCTAATATGCCTGAACTATAGCCCCAGGTCAATCCTACTAAATGGAGTCTTCTGAGACTGAAACTGTATTTACGCCAGACCTGAACTGTCACCATTATGCTAAACATAAAGCCAGAACATTGCGCATATCTGAAGCATCAACTGGGATTAGGTGATATATCTGTATGTTCGAAATGAAGGAAAGATTGGTGCCAGACTTTGAGAATTTGCTTGTTTCTGCATATGTTTACGTAAGGCAAGGATCATGGGGAACTTACGGGTATGTGGCATCCTCAAGTTGAAAAAAGTGCTGTTTATCCTTGCAAGATTGTTCTATTTTCATAACAGATCACATGAAAGTGGCTTCTGCAGCTATATTCTGCATAATAGAGCTCTATTATTATAGATCTTTCTTACTATGCTGTTTCTAAGAGTGTCTTAACAGACATTCAAAGATATGTCTTCTGATTTTCTGTAGATAGAGAATGCAATTTTCTCGTCTCCTTGTTGTCTCCTCCACAGTGCTAGTTGGGACTGAATCAAAGAAGGGACCATAGCTGCTGTTTTTAGCACTTCAGTGTTTATAACATTTTTTGCCTTGTGCTGCATGTGGAGTTGGACTCAGTGTGCTCTTACAAAATAACCATTGTAAGAGATCCATATGGTGTGTTGTGGAGGTGTGGGGGCCTCTCAGCTGTAGCTTGATAAGAAAAGAAGATAAAGCGGGCACATTGGTGTTGGCTTCATGTAGCTCAAGAATCACAGAAGACTGGTTGATACTTTGGGTTATTTTCCTAGGTTTTTTGAAGCCTCAAATACCAGGCTGCAATGCTCTTTCTGTTTTAGGCAGCACAGAGGAGTTTGAAATTATACTGAGGTGTGCACACTTGGTGGAACGGATGTATACTCATATTGCTGCAGAAATGGAGGACTTCACTGTGTTTTCTGCTTTCATTGTGGCTCAGTATGTGACTGAATTGCAGAAGGTAACATGTTCTCATTCATCTTGAAAGTGCCATGGTATTATGCTAGCTTTGGAGTTCCTGTTCCAGAGGCAACTGTATTAAGTTTTATAAATCTGTGAAGCGAAAAATGTCGCTATGTCTCATGGGGATGCAGGTTTGACTGAGACTCTTATTTTGAGCAAGGGTTCCTGAGAATCCTTTTTACCCAGCTCCGGAAAAGTTTCTAAAGATGTGAGCTGTGTTTCTTCTA
Source organism: Psittacus erithacus (assembly GCA_009867235.2). NCBI lineage: Eukaryota > Metazoa > Chordata > Aves > Psittaciformes > Psittacidae > Psittacus > Psittacus erithacus. The sequence continues at coordinate 67,792 of WYDI02030628.1, forward strand.
AGGCAAAACAATGCAATGCCTATTTACAGAACTGCTTTGCTTTTCTGTCATGTGGGGTGTTGCTTTTTCTTCATCGAGTGGTTAGGTTCTCCCAGCTAGTCTCAGTTGTCCAGGACTGGTAGCAGTTAGGGCTCCATCTGGCAAAGTAATGGAGAAAGCTTCTCTTGGAAAATGCCTTTTAATCCAGTCTAAATGAGTAAGTGAATGGAAAAAAATGTTCCCAACCTGGACAGTTGTAACCTTATCAATAATTCTCATTTGGAACCAAAGTTATCATTCCAATCCTTACTAAAAACAGCTATCCTTGCTATTACAGATTCCAGAGCCAGGTCAGTAGCTTCTCACGTTCAGACCTAAGTTCAGATTGTTGTTCTGTTCAGCCTAATGGATTTAGATTTCACCAGAGTTTGAATGCTGCTTTGTGTTGAAAGTACCTGCAAATTGATTATGTGGGGCTCTGGCCTGGCTATGGGCTGAGATACAGAAAGGAATTTAGTCTTTGTTTTGAGGCTCTTTTACCACAAAAATATCCTAACTGGTGCTGTGTTTCTGAAAGCTTATGGTATAACCTGTGTAACTAACTATGAAGATTGTTACTGAGCTTAAACTTGGCTGTCTTCTCTGTTGCCTTAGCCTGTCTATTGCCTGTCATAACCTGGGATATATCAGGTTTTAGCCATGTTATTTAGCATTCCAAATAAGTTGGTTAGTGTTTACATAGTAAACCTAGTAATTCAGGAAATACTAGAGACAAATTACTGTTAAGGCTACTTCTGTTCTGCGTAACTGTCTCTGAACTCTGTAATCTGTTGTCTCTGAACTCTAATCTGTTCATTGCTGAATGTAAGTCAGAAAGCCTGACTCAGATTGTCACATGACCTTTTCAGGTTGAAAGGACACTTACCTCAGTATTAGCAGGAGTGCAAAGTCTCATGAGACTTCTAGGAAAGTTTTGTGCAGTACTTTCAGTGGGAAATGGAAGGTGATGGATGATAGCTGAAACCACAGATCAGTAATGTACGCATGGAACCTCTGGGCTTAAAGAGAGGAATTGGTGCAGTGAGCCGCCAGATGCTGTGACAGTTTTCTGTCTGACAGAATAGATAGATCACAAGTAGGTGATGATTTATTTGCTCATTAGACTGGTGAGAATTGATGGATATCAGAGGAAGGAGAGGCCTCAGCATGCCTGTCTTAAGAGGGGCACTACACATCTTTCATGTTGTGCTGCAGAGGGAGAGAAAAACTCTTTAAACCATTCATCTCGTCTGAGTCCAGATCAGTGGCTTTAAGCCTGTGGTCTGAAAACCCTGGGGATCCATCAAAGGTAACTAGGAAAAACACGCTGGTAGATAAGTCTGTATATGGGGATCTGCATACTTACTGGAACCCTTTTAAGGGTGTGAAAGCTAAAACTGGTGAAAGCTGCTGGCTTTAGAAAGCTGCTGTTTAGACAGTCGCTTACTCCTGAAGTAGTTGAGTAACAGTTCCCTCAGTACTTCCTCTTTATACCAGGAAATAAAATATCCTTGTGAATTATTATGTTTTAATCTAGAAAAACTCCTTGCTGGCATGGGTGGCATGTATAGCCTCTTTCATACTGTTGACAGTGCTTTTCCCTTGTTGTCTATGAACTGTTGCTTAATTCAGCAATAGTGAAATACCTCTTCACATTTTTAATGTCTCACATCAAGAGCTCTGTAATGCTTGACAAATTGGTTGTGCTAACTATATAGACCATAAAACACTTACTAGCATAATTAACTGCCAGCCAGTAGTGGCAGCTGTTTAACTCTGTGGTTCTGCTTCCCATAGTGGTATTGGAGGGTGTTTATAGAAACTGCACTGCAAAGCAAGAATGGCACAAATAAGGCATGGGTCCAGATTAATTTGTGAAGTGAGGGATGCAGTTCCATTAACTGCAGCTCTGATGTATCTGCTTATCCCAAATGGGACATCTGGTCCATCTTGTCAATGGCTGTGAGTTTTCCTGTCTTTGTTCTCTGCGGTCATTCCTCAGCCTTAGGAGGGGAGAGCACAACCCAGTGCATTCACTGGGAGTTGTGAAGCTCAACTGTTCTGTTAAATTAGTGCATGATGTAGGGAGAAATAACATCTGTTATAACCAGCCAGTAGATCAAATGGCACAGAGGGGAAAAACGACAATCTTTTGGACGTGCAAACTCTTCAGGGTCACAGATCCAAAGAAACACTTATGTGCCTTAGTGCCTGCTATATGTTTTTCTCAGCTATGTTAGCAGGTCTAATAAAATGTATACTAGCTGTTCTGCATTTAGGGCAGGAAGAGAGCACGAGTCTGTCACAGTGATTAGGAGTGCACTTCATTAGCACAAAGTTTATTAGTTGCCTCAGGAAGAAAGAAGTCTGAATTTTAATGACAGCTTTTTATGTAATTTTCATTAGACCTGAAGTGCAGAGGCTTAGGTCTGGAGGCATAAAATGAATTTTGGGATTCAGAGAAGATAAGACATGGTTCTGTGGCAAAAATAATGTGATGGTGCCAGAGGCCGGCACTGTTTCAGGCAATGAAGTATTTAGCAAGTGATTTGTGAGCACAGGACAGATTTCAGTTAGCCTGGAGCACCAGAGGACTCCACAGTCAGCATTGATGTTCCTGGTTGTAGTTTTGGTTCTGCTGGTTTTTGGGTTGGGTGGGGGTAATGGCAGGAGCAGGGCGCTGAGTCCCAAGTCATTCGTTTTATTCCTTCAACTCTCTGCATGACTTCAGGAAAGTACCTGCTTCCTGATGTTAAAACAGATCAAGGAAGTGCACATCTCCTGAGCTTCTTGAATGCTCCTTTTATTAAGGCTTGTACATTGAAGTCCTCAGATACAAATTGTTAGATAAATAACAAGTTGTTAAGTGATAAGTTAAAATTGATTGACTACTCAATGTAGCCTAAAGGAACAGCTCATTTGAAACTGAGACTTAGGAGCATACAGCTAATATGAGACATACAGAATCTACTGAACTGTGTAATCCAGCACAAGTATTTTGGGTTTTTTTAATTACAGTTTTTCTGCTGAAGGGATTTCATGTGATTCCAAGATGATCAGTACTGATATGTGTAGTAACAGCACTTCTGTGGGTTTTATTGCAAGGGGCATGTTTGTTCTGTAAAATACGTTTGCAAAGATCAGGAAAATACTGCATCAAAATCTTGGATTTTACCTAATGGGCTGTTCCAGATGGTGTGATGCACTGGATGACATGTTGTCAGCATTCTATCTCTACTGACTGTTGAGAGGGTGTTTTCTTGCCTTTTTTGTCTTCAAGTGTAATGCAGTTTTGTTCTTCTCGTAGGTGACTTTGCACCCAGCTGTGAAGAAACATCTCACAGAAGGGATATTTCACATCCTTGACCTTTGCATTGAACGGGACATCAAGTTCTTAAATACATCACTACCAGCGGGTGTAAGGGAGGTCTTTAAGGATCTGTATAATGATTACAACCACTACCACAAAGCAAGAAAACAGGGGGAGGAAAAGTACACTGCATGATGATTCCTGCCTGGTGCTACGTCATCAGTTGTGAATTGATCTTGCAGCGCTCAGAAAATCCTCAGTTGCCATCTGGTTTGGGATGACTAGTGAGATCAAGTCTGAAGCGGGTCCTCTAAACATGGATTCCACCTATCGCTATACAGCCAGCCTTCAAATGGGAAAGAGGGAAGTGGGGAGGAAGGATGTGCTTTAGGTCTGGTCCTGCTGTACCTGTGCTGGCCCCCAGTGAACTTGCTGGGAGCCCTGGGGAACTTGCTGCAGCCTGGTACCAGATGTCAGGCTTTAGGCTTTAGCACATCCATGGTGCTTTTCTCCTGGAAGCAATAGTCTGGTGTGAAAGCCACTGAGGGTTATAACTCCTGCTCTCCCTTATGTAGTAAGCAAGATTAAAGCACTCAAAGTGCTTATTTTTGTACCTGTTCTACATTTTGTTACTGAAGAAATTTGTGCAGTAGGATACTGTGCAGAACTGTGCAAATACAGTAAAACATTTGAAAGCTTGTATCCCTCTGCTTGTTTGATTTTGCTCCTCTGTGTAGCTGTGGGCAACCTGGTCTGACCTATTGAATTTCTTCCCCAGCTGTATTATCCTGTGATCTCATAATAATCAAAAAGATTGACTACTTAGAACTCTGGTCAATTTACTGTCATTAAGTGATTACACTTAGTCATCTGGACTATGGTCACTTTCAGTGTACATTTTTAGGCTGTTAATTACCAAGATCTATCTGAGACCTTTTTGATCTAAGTTGAGGCTTGTTGTTTTGCGTTCACTTTAAGAGCAAGGACTTAATGCAGCTCAGCTGGCAGTAATTTAATAAACTGTGGTAAATTAATCACATTTGAGCCTGTAAGAAGCTTTATCAAACAGCTCCCTTTCATTAGCTGAACTACAGAAGTTCCTTGAAAATGACAGAGACTAAAGATGTAAACTCTTATGTAAGTAGTAAAACAATATTCACATTTGCACACAGCTAGTAAGAACTCAATGCTCTCACGTGATGTCTGCTTTGATCTATAGGTAGTGCATGGGCAAGGAAGACTGGAATGTGGCTTACTACTTTTACTGGTTCCATCTGCCTCGTAGCAAGATCCAAAGGATGAGGTTTGGCTCAGGCAGAAGACTCCACACTGCGCAGGGGAGGGAAGTGAGCCAGGCTGTGGGAAGCAGAAGCAGGTGGAGCTGGACCTTGGGGCAGGCAGGACAGGAGCGTGGCATGGCTTAGCTTGGCAGTTGCTGTCTAACATAAACCTCTTTCATGCTCCTCTTGCACTGTCCCACTGGCTGTGGCCTTGGCAGGACACTTCTGGCGCATCACAGGCCTCCACTGGTACGGTGACTAGGCTGGAACATGAGGTCCTGGGTTGCTTCTGGGCAGTCTTTGCCCTGAGCCCTGGGGCAGCTACCTCTGCAGCTCATGCTGGTGCCTGCTTGCCTCCTCCAGCTTTGCCATGTGGAGCCTCCTGTGCTGGCTAAACTTCATCTTTTGGACTGGAGATGATCCTCCTTACATCCCGAACAATAAGCTTGGAGAGGAAGCTTTGACACTGCAAGCGCTGTTCAGAAGTAGCCACAAGAGTGGTATGCTATTAACACTGTTCTAGCTGCAAATGCAAAGCACAGCGCCAGGTGGGCTGCTGCAAAGCAAGTTAACTCCATGCAAGCTGGATCCTGTACACCGCTGTGCCATTTCTGTATTTTATTTCGAAGTTGAAAAGCTGATGTGGGCCAGTGTTGGGAAGGGCAATACTGCTGCCCCACCAGGCAGTGGGACAGAGAAATAGGTCCCAGAAAGGAGACGTGTGAGCTGGGTGCAGCCCAAGGGGCACCAAAGAGAGGGGGTCTCCAGAGTGAAGGTAGTTAATACTGTAGTAAAAGAAAGGAAGGTTATGAGCACTGGGAGATGATATGGAAAGAACAGTATAAAAAGGAATGCTAGGTTTGGAGCGGGGGAGGAAGGAAGTGAGGTAGCATTTCTGGCATCTAAGTGTCAAGGCTCCCCTGATGTAGCCATATGGTTGCAAGCCACACATGTAGCTCAAAAGCTTCTGAGTGTAGACCACACAGTAAATAACAGCTTACTCATTACTTAAAGGGGATAGACTCTTTGAGTTGGTATGAGTTTTATTTCATTAATACAAACTTTTAAAGTTTTATCAATATTAACTTGGCTTGGAAATGAAAACGAGTAACTGACAGGGGTAATGGAAATAACAAACTCCTACTATAAAAGGGACACAGTGCTTGAATGAATGAAAACTTGAAACCCTGCCACAATTAAACCTTTTTTTCAAATATGATGTGCAACTGCCACTTACCCCCAGGCCTCCCTCCTCCTTCTCAAGGCTAAGCAGCAAAGTTCTGAAACACAAAGCAGCTGTTCTATGTAGAAGTTACAAAGGGGTTAAAAAGAAGGCTGTGTTTCACTTGCTAATCCTAGGGCTTTGTCCAAGAACTGCTCTGGGCTTCTCTTTTTTAGCTAGAATAAATTAAGTCACTGGCAGAGGACCACCTGCTGAGAAAGCAGGCTTTGTTTTATTGAGTCCATTCCAATGTGGGTACAGTGCTTCTCTTTGGTCACACGATGGCGCTATCCTGCAAGGGTACAAAAGCACCCTCTGAAATCGTAGTTTTGGAGTCCCTTCTCCTAGGCTGGATTCGTTTAAGAGCTCTGAGCACCAGGAAGGTAAAAGGTTTGGAGGAAGCACCGTCTCAAGGCTAAAGGACAGCATCGCGACCTTTGTTTCACTCAAACGTTAGAGTCGTGCAGGTGAACCTAAAAGCACAGTCCTTAAAGGTTCCTGCAACACTTAATCTTGGCCAGACTTCCAGCTATTGATGCAGTACATCTCTTCCAAGGGTTTCTCTGGCTGCTGCTGTGCTAACAGACATACCTCCTGTAGGCAGAGCTCACAGGCTGGGATATCAAGGTCCTGTGCTGACTGTGCTGCACAGGCTCAGCCTGTGTTATTTGTGTAAGGGCAGTGCCCAAGTCTTCTGTGCCAAAACTAGCTCAATTATAAAATGAGAGACAGGATGGGCAAGAAGAACAGTCATGGCCGGCAAAGATCACATTGGGTTTATTTGTCCCTTGGTTTTGTGTAGCTGCTGTGAAAATCAGCTGATTGTTCTACTTATACTGGGGGTGGGACTTGACGTTTGACTTACTTGCTGCTGCGGATAGAAATGCAAAAAAAGATGATGATGTAAGATGGCCAAAATTATTTACTAGGTTAGAAAGAAGTTATTTTTCCTGTTCATATCTGCTGGCAGGAGACAATGTACTGAGTAGTTTCCTTCGAGTTTGAAATGGATCAGTAGCTTCCTATTTGTATACTTCTTGATATGGGTCCAGGGCTGCTGGATAACAGAAGGCTCCTTCCATAGCTTCCTTTATGGGTTGAAACATAATAGCATGAATAAAGGAGTACTTTGAGAGCTCCCTATAACATTATTACCAAACCATTAAATATCCACAGTGGTAATAGTTTGCTGATGATACCAAATTGAGTGGGGAAGTGGGCACTTTGGAAGTGAGAGCCACCTCGCAGGAATAACTGGATAGGCTGGAAGAGTGGGCTAACAACAACCTTGTGAAGTTCAAAAAGGGCAAGTGTAAGGTCTTACCCCTGGGAAAACATAATCCCTGCACAGGTTGCAAGGCTTTACTCAGCTAGGGAGAAGCTCTGTGGAAAGGAACCTGGGGTCCTGGTAGACAACAAGCTCAGCATGAGTGAACAGTGTGCTGTTGCACAAAGCCAACAGGATGCTGGGTACAAGGGCATCACCAGCAGAGATTAAAAAAAATCATCCTGCTCTACTCAGCGCCTGTCAGGCTACACTTGAAATAACTGTTCAGTTTTGGTTCCTGCTATGCCAAAAGATGTGGAGAGACTGGGGAGGGTACAGAGAAGGGCCACAAAGATGATGAGAGGTCTGGGAAGCCTATTACATGAGGAAAGGCTGAAAGAACTGGATTTGTTCAGCCTTGAGAAAAGGCTTAGGGGAGACCTTATCACGATGTTGTAGCATTTAAAGGGTGGCCACAAAGAAGACGGAGATTCCCTCTTCACAGGGAGTCACATGCAAAAGATGAGGGATAGTGGGCACGAGTGAGTCCTGGGGAAATTCCAGCTGGACACAAGAAAATTATTCACAGTGAGAACAATTAGCCATTGGAATGATCTCCCCAGGGAAGTAGTGGATTCCCCAAAGCTGGACACAAGAAAATTATTCATAGTGAGAACAATTAGCCATTGGAATGATCTCCCCAGGGAAGTAGTGGATTCCCCAAAGCTGGACACTTTTAAGATTTGCTGGGACATCTTGTCTAGATCATGCTTTTGCCAAGCAAAGTTGGACCAAATGAGCATTGAGGTCCCTTGCAACCTAGAAAATCTAAGTTATAATATAAGCTACAGTGGGATTCTATAATATTTGTGTGTTACAGACTTGTAAGGACACTTGCCTTGAGCTACAACAATTGTTTTTCTACTTGAAGCAGATTCTGGCCATGCAGGTGGAGAACTGCTTTTGTGTCCTAACCAGTGTTTGCAAGCATAGAGAAATGATTCCTTTTTTTTTCTTTTTCAGTGAAACTACGGCTTGAAATTTTCAGTCAGAAACATACAGAAGTGCCACTGTATCATTGCGGCAGTGCTGGCATCTGCTGCTCTGTGATCAGTGAAGTACTCTGCATGTGGTTGAAGTTTCCAAAGAGGAAGATGCTCCTGTTGTTATACCAACCCTGTAAGATTGAAGTCACAGCAAGTGGAAGTGAAACCTGACTTGCTATGGAGCACTGCTGATGCGTATTCGCCTCCTTTTTTTTTTAAGTATGAAAGGGGGTTTTTTTGTGGCTTTAAAGCCTGGAAAGTTTGTGAAAGAAAGTATGTCCCTGTGACCTTCCCAGGGCTTGTAGTCTAGGATAGCCCTTTCGCAACCCCTTGACACATCTTCAAGACAATTTGGGAAGAATAAATGAAGGTACTCCAAATGCCTCAGCTGTACTGCCATCCCTTTCCTCACGAAGAAGCATGCTTACTTTTGTACCTATTTCTAAAGATGGCAATGACTGAAAATGGAAAAATCCATTTCATCTTTTGTAGGCATCTTTTAATGCACGCATAGAGTGGCAAGAGGTACAGCCCTTCAGTGACTTTCTAGCAGTGGCTGCTTGGTCCTTTCTAGGTATAGAGTTGTTTGTGTCAGAAAAGTCTTATTCTTGACGCGGAGTTCTGGGCTCCTCTTTTAAGATTGGCGGAGACCAACTTCTGCCCCAAAGCAGTTGTCGTTGGTTTGATTACTTTTTGTGGCAGTTGGGCTCAAAATTGCTTCTTGAAGGGAGAAGTTCCATAACTGATCTGCTCTTCCAGCAGGGAAGTCACTGTAATGCCATTTCAGCTTTAATTTCTGCAGCCTCCACTTGAGGGTTTGGTTCTGCAGGCTTTCACAGGGCTGTGCTGGGGCTTCTCAGGAGCATGCACAAAGCTGAACAGTGTTGTCCTAAGGACTGAGATCATGAGCTGCTTCTGCTGCAGGAAAGAAGGGAAGAAAAAGAGTAGGAATGGAGGTCTGTGATGTAATCAGACTGTTGCCAAGGCTCTTTGCTGATGAGATGACTTTGTTGATGATCTGATTTTGGGTAGGAATAGGAAGTTTACAAGAAGTAAAGAAACTCTTGGTAGCTGACAGCAGAGCAGCTTTGAAAACCAGGCTGTTCCTGGTTTCCAGTGCATCTTAAATGCCCCTTTCTTTATTTGGTATGCTATAAGCCCTTAGAAACCTCTTTCAGCGGTGGGCCTCCATGTGTGCAGCAGTGTGAACTGTGAGCAGGCACTCGCTGTCCTAACATGCTGCCAGGTGCGAGAGACAGTGGGTGGGAGAAGCAACAACACTGCAGGAAGAAGTGATTGATCTGAGTTTAGTTTTCCATGCCGGTTTTAGAGCGGCATGTGGGAGTTCCCTTCAGTAACCTCAGCGAGTGGGATGGTTGGGTCTGGGTTTTGTTGCTAACCCAGGAAAAGAGAGGAAAAGTAAATGACCATGTTACCAAAAAATCCAATTTTCATGTTGGGGCACAAACAGACAAATCCATAAATGACAATTTGATCAGCTACTGCTGCCAGTAAATTATGTGGCCTGAGCAAAAAAACCTCAGCTTTATGTGACAGTGTATTAACTTACGGTGGGAATGCTGATTTATTACTCCTCATCCAGTGAGTAACTGTCAGGGAAAGTAGCCATCCGTGCTTACCACGTGAGAATTGATGCTAGAACAAACAGATGCTGATTTTAGCCTGACAAAAAACATTGCTGCTTGAGCACTGCGCAGCATGCCTGAACACAAGTGGCTTTCTGCTTGTTCCTGTTCACAAGGCCTAGGGGTGCAGCTGATCCTGAGCACCTGAGGCTGGGAGTAAAGCTCAGGGCTTTGGTGTGGCTTTGTTCCTGCATCTCCTGCAGGTTGCCTTTGTGCTTTGCTTGCTGAGGCCTTACCTTCTTTGGGCTCTGACACAGACATGAGTTTTCCCTGTGAGGGATTTGTGAGCTTTACAGAATGTTTAATGCTCTGTGGGTACCGAGGTGAACTGAGATTTTATTTGTTTTAAATGCTACAGAGATGAGCGATACCACATTGTTTGGTTTATTCCAAATATCACAAGTGATAACCAGAAAACATGTAGACTAACAGCATAATTTCTTCCCCTTTCATCTTCCCACCAGGTGCATGTGAAACTTGCTATTGTTTTAGTGTGTGTTTTACTTGCTTTTCTAGGCTATGTCGGGACTGCTCAGTGTTTTCAGGCGACAGCTATGCAAATGTGAGCTGCTAGTACCTGATTTCTGCAGTGACGTTTTAAAATATGTCCATGAAAGTTTTCATAACCTAAACCCATAATGAGAGCCTAGAGTATGTGCCTCCTGCTGCCACATGCAGAGGAAATGTGTCTAAGAAACCTGTTATTAGCAGCTCATATTTTGTTTGTGCAGCGACATCTAAGAGACTTCCTAAGCAACTTCTTTCCCCTTGCTGAAAAGGCAGATTTCTTATGGCAGGAAAGAGGCAAATCTGTTTTTCAGATCTGGGATTGAGTGCACCCTCAGCAAGTTTGCTGATAACACCAAGCTGTGTGGTTCAGTTGATACTCTGGAGGGAAGGAATGCCATCCAGAGGGACCTTGACATGCTTGTGAGGTGGGCTGATGCTAACCTCATGATGTTTAACCATGCCAAGTGCAAGGTCCTACACCTGGGTCGGAGCAATCCCAGGCACAGCTACAGGTTGGGCAGAGAAG